>JAOPJW010003339.1:26281715-26293918 GCA_027122535.1 Octopus maya | reverse complement strand
GCTGGCGCATACACGCACGTATACACCCACACAGAGAGGGTGATACACACGAGCCTGTGCACATACTAACACACACAAACACACACACATGCACACTCGCGCTCGCATACAGATGCCGATATGTTTACTGAGATGCACACACACGTTGCGAAAATTATGTGTTTGGGTTGGAATAAGATAGATAGATAGATAGATAGATAGATAAATAGGCGGACGGACGGTCAGGCGGACGGACCGACAGACAGACGGGCGGACGGACCGACCTACCGACCGACGGACAGTCAGGCAGACAGATAGATAGACAGATAGAGAGATGGATAGATTGATAGATAGGCAGACACACAGACAGACACACAGACAGACGGCCCAACGGACAGTCAGTCAGACAGTTAGATTAATAGACAGACAGACAGATACGCACACACAGACACACAGACACACAGATATATAGATAGATAGATATCTATAGAAAAATAGATAGATAGATAGATAGATATAGAAAAATAGATAGATAGATAGATAGATATAGAAAAATAGAGAGATAAATATAGATAGATAGACGGACGGACGGGCGGAAAGACAGAGAGACAGACAGTTTGAAAGAGAAGAAAAAAGAGAGACGGAGAGAGAGAGAGAGGCGGGAGAGAAAAAGAGGGATTGTATGAAAAAATGCTTGATACTTACTCTGAAAATAATTCATCCAAAGGAAATTAAGGAAACGTCTCAAAAAAGTTGAATTACTTGGTTTTAGAAATGCATGGAGCATATAAAACGGCAACAACATGCACTTCTGATTTTCTTCATACGTCATTGAAGAAGGCATAAGTGATTATAGATCAACACACCGGAGATGAGTAAACTATATATGTGTATATATTTGAATGTACTTTGGATTTGGTTTGCAAGATTCTTTGTGAGTTCGTGTGTTGAAGCATATTTTGTTGTATCTGGGAAGAGTCATTCTTTTTTAGTGTCTTATTATTTAACACACACACACTGGTAAAGTTTCTACTCATTTTTCAACGACTATTGAAAAGGTTGCAAGACGCAACGAGATTTTTCTGGAAAAAATAAATAAGTAAATGAATGGAAACTTTACCTATGAGTGTGTTACATAATCTTTTCTACTCTAGGCATAAGATCAGAAATTTTGGGGTAGTAGGGCCTTTCGAGTAGATCGACCCCAGTACCGAGCTGGTACTTAATTTATAGGCCTCGAAAGGATGAAAGGCAAAGTCGACCTTGGCGGAATTCGAACTTAGAACGTAAAGGCAGATGAAATACTGATAAGCATTTCACCTGCGTGCTAACGTTTCTTATTTCTTTGTGGCCCACAAAAGGCTAAACATAGAGGGGACAAAGAAGGACAGACAAAGGGATTAAGTCAATTACATCGACCCCAGTGCGTAACTGGTACTTAATTTATCGACCCCGAAAGGGTGAAAGGCAAAATTGACCTCAGCAGAATTTGAACTGAGAACGTAATGTAAGATGGAATACCGCTAAGCATTTTGCTCGGCATCTTAATGTTTCTGCAAGCTCACTGCAATAATATTCTATTGAGTGTCTTACTTGATCCTTGTTGTGAGTTGAAATATTTTCTAACTCCAAAGATGAAGGCCATTCATTATTTCTTGTGAGTACTGAAAGCTTCAATTATATTCTTTATATATTTCTTCTAATTGTTAGGTTCTTGAAATTGATTGCTGACCAACCTCACTGGAGTTTTCTTCAGTCAAATATGTTTCTTCTTACTGGATATTTCTTCATCTTGATTGGAATCTGTCATATTCATCATGGAATTAAGTCTTTGGAATTATCTCATATTTTGAAAAGTAAGAAAACTATATCTTTTCTAAAAACTTACACTTGTTGTCATATAAGAGAGGGTTGATATAACAGCTAGACAGTCTTCTTTAGATTAGATGATTAAATTGATGCATTTAATAATTTACTGGTTTCAGTTAAAATAGAAGACAATGGGACATGAAACATTGTTGTTAATTTTTTTTTAATTAGTAAGTTTGGAGGAAGAGGGTATGCCCCATGGCCTTTGCAGGCTCTCTGAGACTGATAAACTTGATGCTGTAAATTTTCTGTTTAAACTGTTTCAGGTCAGCAGCAGGACAAACATGAGCAATGAGAAGAAGGTTCCAGAGAAATGATGCTATGGGGAGGAAGGATGGGGGTAGTGCTTATTATAGTGCTGGTGGTATGAAACCAACCAGCTCTGGGAACAAAGGCCACTATAGGCAGAGACAGCATACCAGTGGGTCAGAAGCTAGTGTGTCTATAATCCTGCTTAAAATATTAATTTCTGTCACTGATCAATATTTTACTTAGAAACAGTTGATTGGATTTACTCTATTTCTGTAGGTCATTGTTTGCCTTCCCTTCTCACCAAGCCATTCTCATTTTTTTCAGCCTTCTCAACATTCATTAATTCAGGTCTTGATTCCGTAATGTATTTTTACTCAATTACTGTATTGTTCTGTACACCTTATTTCCTTACCCAACAGCTACTCTCATACCACAGTATTATTATGTTCAATATATCTTGGTTCTATTAATTATAGTACTGCTCTGATTTATAAGGTTAAAGGAATATGAGATTTTGTAGTGTTCATGTTTTTCGAGGACACGAGCATCAATTACAAATGAAGATTTCCATTGTGCAACAGGGATGGCTCTCTGAGATGTCACTCTCACTTTGATACTGTATTTATTTAGGATGCTTTTTAAAAATATTCCTTTTACATATTTTTTGTTGATTTCAGACTCTTCCAGTCAAACTTCCACTAAAACATCTCCAGGATTCCCAACTTGTGCCAGTTTACTTAGTATTGAATCAACATTGTTTTTGGGAAATAGTCTCTTGTATTTAGGAGCATCATTAATGTAAGTTCAATATTTTAACTACCTCTTCTAGAGTTTTTTTTTTGTGGACAGTGTACAGATTGGATTATTGCTGAGTGGTATCGGTTCACTTGCAGAGTCCTTGGTAAATGAATATAACAAATATATATTTCACACATCCATATCTAGCTGGTGGGATACTTGGGAAAACACTGCATTGTAGTTAACAAATATGTTACCCACTTTAATCTTACCTACTGGCTCTTGGATGCAGTTAATGAAATTCATTCTGTTGCAAGCATTCAGACAAGGTGTCTACTCTGAGCAATCCTGTAAAAGGGTCATGGTTAATGCCTTTTCTCAAGTCATTTAATTCCTTAGCATTCAGATTACTGTCAAATGTACTGCTTATTTATTCACACTAGTTTGAATTGATCATGCATTATCTTCTATTTTGATGAGGTAACTGTTAATTTTTAGAACGATATTGTAGGGTTGGTATAAGAAGCCAGATCTGGCCAGTTTGAACATAAAACAGGTAGAATACTTCGCTGATTTGACTGCTAAATGGTTGGAAACAACAAAGTACTGCATTAGATTTATTTAAATCTCACTGAAGTCAACTTTGTCCTTCCTACTTCTGGAGATGATGAGAGTCATTTTCAGTAGAGTAACTGCAAGGTGGGCTAGCAGAACACTGAGTGAGTAGTTCATAGTTTCAATCACCTTCCAGATATTCTTCTCAATCTGCTCAGTTGTAATAGGTTTGTCAGTTTTTTTCCTATCATCAAAACTGCAACTATTTTGGGTTCCTCTAGTAAAAATGTTAGAATCTTCATATTGTATTAAATATGAAACTAATAATACCACAAAATGGTGACAATGAACCCCACATCTCTGATACCAATCTTCATGTGTATCTATAGGAAAGAAAAATCGGTTTGAGAGAAACCATCTGTCTGCAGGCTTTATCCACAATAAATATTGAACTCAGGACTGCTATCTATAAGTTGCCTCGAGGAATGAAGAATTGTGATGTTTCAAACCCTTATTCTTTGTCTGTGAGAGAGTTGGTGATGTAGGGAAGTAAATTGATGCACACCATCATAGTGGAGAGTTTTGAGTTTTACCTTATTTTAGAAATATTGTGGTTATATTCAAGTGTCATATTGCATCACTAGTTGTTGACTGCTACTATCAGTTTAGTAATTTGTGGTCTGTTTATAGGATACTGTGAAGTACCAACAGGAAATACAGTATAGTAAGTAATTTCAGAAATTGTTTTATAAATATTCCACTAATAATTAATTTTGAAAACATGTACATTTTCAAACCATACAAATCATTTCCTGAAGGCTTCAAATGTTGATTCACGCTGGAAGGAATTTCTTTTTATAATGGAGTCAAATAATCATGACAAAAATATGTTGAAGAAACAATGGTTGTGATTAAGAAGTTTGCTTTGCAACTTTGTGAATGAATTTGATAGATGGAAACTGTGTGTATATTTTATATGGCTTTGTGTTTGTCCATTTCTTGACAAGTGGTACCAATTTGTTTATATCTGTAACTTAGCTGTCCTGCAAAAGCGGCCAATAGAACAAGTACCAGACTAAGAAACCTACATTAAACACTGGGCTGCATGTCTTATGTAAGCAAAATTTCATCAGGCAAGAATGAGTTTGATCTTTTCCCACTCATTGTGGTTCTCTTGTATCATATTTGTCACAAAGTTTTGGAGCTTGTTGAAGTTTGTTTTCAATACTAAACATCTATAAGTAATTAAGGTATCTATTTAAGGGATTTCAAAATCACATCCTACTGTCTTGAAGAAAAAGACAAATTGGGTAATTTAGTTCCAAGCACATTGTCTGTAGAGAGAAAAAAATAAAATGGGTGGTCACATCTGCTTCATCAGTTGAGGCTAAACAAGGCATCTATGCCTTCAACAGAATTCCACTAAGGAAGACAATTGGTGGTACTGAGTGAATTAAAAGAGTACTATCAAACTGGTCAATTTTATTGCTTTTGATAGTGACAATTTTCAGGGCTATTCAATGGAATCCTTGTAGAGAAATCATCCTTCTCTGGGTATTTCCTATTGTGAACATTTACTGTTGCTGCATATAATTCATTAAAATCCAAGGAAATTGGAAAGAGAGAAAAAAAATCAAGTAACCAACGTTCTGTTTATTGTAAGCCATAACAAGAGATTTCCAGGCTTTTATGAAAATTGAGCAAGGTCTGAATTATTTTTTATTGAAACAAGTCAGAAGGGAAATAATTTGCACCCAAATTCTAAGAAAACAAATAGACATTGAAAGTAAGTAGATAATGCATAGTACAAATTTTTAAATGTAAGCAGATAATGCATAGTACAGACTATTTGAAATTTGATATAAATAAAATAAACCAACACGCTTTGGATCACATGAGGAAAAAAATAATGAATTCTTTTATTACAGATATGCCAGCCAAGCTGGAGTGTTAGTTACCTTGTTCCTTGGCTTCAGTTACATTGAGATAATGCACATTAGAAAGTAAGTATATCTCAGTTTGTGAAGATTTAAAATTTAACATTACTTCTTTATGAAGTAAAAGTGGTACACTGATGGAAAGTAGTTAAGCCTAGATTTAAGACCTGACCAAGACTTCATTTTTGGATAGAATCCTCCATTTTACTTTACTAGCCTCATGACAACACTTGTTGCCTCATGTTGGTTTGGAGAAAGCAATTTCAATCCCCTCAACTACCACTTCAGCAAAAATTTCCGATAGCTGATTTACTGGACTGTTGCTATTTCATTATCTCTCTGCTCTCTAGGCAAAAACAACAGGCAGCTGCACTCCATTTGTTTCAGTTCTTGGAAAGCTGAACAGCCAACACACTTTGTGCTTTCATTTATCATTTTGAAAACAAAGAAGGTGCACATCTAGTTGGGGGAGGAGCGAACACAAATGCCTTATTAAATGAATGGGGAGAAAGAAAAATTACTCAACATTATCATCTTTGTAACATTTTCTATTGTTGCTGTCTCAAGGTAGAATTTTTTTGTATTTTACATGAGGATTGTTTCATGTATTCTGCAACAAAATGATAAAAACAAGCAGCTATTACAAGTGGCAAGAGGAAAAAGTGCTAGGCTATATCTCAGTAATACAGTATGTTAAAACATTTACAGTCTATCATTCAGTAGTTGTCTGAGATAAAATAGTATCACAAGAGCCACACCTGATGCTGAGCAGCAATGCATAAGTTGGCAAACCAAATGGTTAGGTTTCATCCCCATCTCCATTTATGTATATATTAAGAGCAGGGAAGCAAGGATATACTATCAGTATGCATAACTGTTCACATACATTTTCTTTATCCCAAGATGTTTGCTTGATAATAGGATGCTGTCCCTCACATGGAAAACGTGACAATAGTCATCAAGATTTATTACAAGCTGGCAGTGACACAAACATGGTGTTATATATTTAAATACCTCCCACCCTCAAAAATTATTACTAATCAGGCAAACCAATGTAAAAAAAGAAAAAGTGTTAAAAGGATAATCTCAGAAATATTACAATATTTTTTTGTAATGTTTGCAAATGAATGCATTGTTACAAGTGTCCAACCCACAACATGAATAAATCAACTGCTTCCACTTGATTGAGAGTTCAGATCAGTAACCTGCCACTACCACCACCCTAGCTGGCTGCAGTCTTTAATCTATTTGTATAATAATTTCTTTCAGCTAGACAAGGCCATTATTAGTTGGATATAGGAAGGATGCAAGACATAAAAAAAAAAAAAAGGGTGGAATTAAAATAATTCTGAAATGAGATTTGTCCATTCCACAAGAATGTTTAAATTCAGCAAGAATAAAGTGAAAATTAGTTTAATAAATAGATTATTTCTATTTACAGATATCTTGAATTGAAAAATTTCTGAAAAAAAAAACAAACCAAAACCACTGCATTCCCACTCACTGTGATATTTTCTTCGTTCTCTTTTGTCAAAAAAATTCTGTATTTATTAAAATAAACAATTAACAAAGCATCATTATTGTTGTAATTAGTGCAACAGTTGAAGTTCTCCACAAACCAAGATTACTTATGTTGCTAGTTCTTGGTAAAAAACACATGCTTGTTCTAAGTTTTTCATATCCATTTACTACCAGCCTTCAGCATCCTGTTCATCTAGAGGTGAAGGTGTTAATCTTTAGGAAATTTCTAATTTAGAATTTCTTATTAGGGCAATTTCAGTTACTCATTTGTTTCTAAAAATGTAGTGTAACTTTTTCTAAATGTTTGTTTTGTGTAATTTGACTTAATAGTATTTTAATCCTGTAATAAAGTGAGGGTCTGTTGCATCAAGAATAACAAAAGGATTCAGTTTCTATAAAATGTTTACATTATACAATCTGAAAATGAAATCAAAAGGGATATTTTTGTACAAATCTGTATAGAAGTTATTAAGAAAAGTTGTCTAATGCATAAACTATTTTTGTTTACATGAAAATCACACACAAAACCAACATATTAAATAGTGTTTTGGCTGTATAGGGATATTGGTTTGATGTATGCAGAAGAAAGCCGTAATGGTTGGAGTCTTCTAGGATAAAAATATTTATAAACGTAATTGCTTAAAAAAAAAAAAAAAAAGGCAGCAATGTTTCTTACACTGTCAAATTCTATAAATTATAATTAACATTTAATGCATCTACAGAAGAACAATAAGACATTTGGCTTTTTTCTCATTTTATTTTTTTAATGCTTTTCTTCATTGTCCCACAAATAAATTGATTTCCACACCTATACTTGAGGTAAATTTAAAGAAAATGAATAGTTGTTTTAAAAATGTGTGTATATATATAAAAAAAACCCACTGCACTGTTAATGGGACATAAGTATAGTTGTGAATTTAAAAGATTTGTATGACAGAAAAAAAAAAGTAAAAACCAAAAAACTAGCAGTCTTGTTAATTTATCAATAGTGACAAAATAACTACGATTAAAGGCTTGTTTGGGTAACTGCAAAAACTTTTTTAATGAATAAATAAACAAAATAACTAATTCATTTTAGATTTAAATTGGAAAAAAAAAAAAATAGGTGGTTAAAAAAATAACATAGAAGATTAAAAAAACAGAAGTATGATGAATAAGTTTAGGTTTGATTTAAAGAATTTTAATTAGTTTGGAGGTGGGCGGGGCTGGAAATAAAAAAAAAACTAATAGGTCTAGAATTGTGTTGGTTCATGGAGAACTTAACGCTTGTTTAAATTGTGCTGTTTCGGAGGCCAGCACATAGTGGCGATGATAAGGGTAGAAATGAAACTTTCCACATGCTGAAAGCCAAGGGGGTGGAACACAATAAACAAACAATAAAACTAGGCGAATACTTTATTATTACCGACCCCTAAAGATTGAAAGCTGAAGTTAACATAGGTTGAGTTTGAACTGGGAATATTATGATCCAGAACAAATATTGCAAAGAACTTTGCCCGACCGGCACGAACAATTCCACCGACCCACGGAAATACGAACGGTGAAGTTGACCTTGGCGGGATTTGAACTTAGAATATAAAGCGCCCGAAAGAATACAACAAAACCTTTTTATCCCAACTTTAACGATTCTGCCAATTGTTTGCCTTTTCTCGTCTGGAAATGTTAATTAGTTAATAAGTTGTGTTGCTGGACCTCCACAATACACTGAGATTGTGAAACCGAGATAGAAAACTGTCGACTCGCATAAACTGTATAGGACAAATCATGCAACCATAAGACCAACTCTCTCTCTCTTCCTTTGCAGTCTATCATGGCAGTAAACTATGGCTAACATATATTAAAGTGGATGTATGTAATGCAATGAACCACGAAGTTTTTATGAATTAATATTACAACTGGGGGAAAAAGAAATTCAACGAGCTGACAGAATCGTTAGCGAACCAGAAAAATTGCTTAGCGGTATTTCAGAAGGCGGCGAGCTGGCAGAATCGTTAGCACGCCGGGGGAAATGCTCAGCGGTATTTCGTCTGCCGCTACGTTCTGAGTTCAAATTCCGCCGAGATCGACTTTGCCTTTCATCCTTTCGGGGTCGATTAAATAAGTACCAGTTATGCACTGGGATCGATATAATCGATTTAATCTGTTTGTCTGTCTTTGTCTCTTCTGTGTGTAGCCCCTTGTGGGTAGTAAAGAAATAACACAAAGAAATACAAAAATACACATACACACACATATATTCCTCTCAAAGTCATATTCCCTCGTTCACCTATGCTTGTCTCTTTCTGTCTTTCCCTCCCTCTTAAATACATAATCTTTTTCTCACATATGTCCATTCCCCCCCCACTCTCTATCTCTCTCTTTTTCTCTCGTTCAAATATTCACTCAGACTTTTACATCAATGCAAAGCAACATCACATCGAAGTTTATTTATGAGTGTAAACTTGACATGCATATTGATACAAACGTAAGCATAGCCGAGGGAAGTTGATGTACAGGTCAGTGTGATTGTATCTACGTGTGTACGCGCGTGTGTGTACACGGGTATGCGCATGTATGTATGTATATATGTATGTATGAATGTATGTATGTATGTATGTATTATGTATGTAATGTGATGATCTCATTAGAGATTTCTTAATCTCATTGCTGAAACGCCGCATCTGTATACCCGCAAGTCAAAATTTTGAGGAAATATTTGGCGTCAAAGAATGTCTTGAAACATTCTCATGATTTTACGCCTCCATTCAATTTAACTGCATTCTCATTTTATTTTGTTGTTCTCTTTTAAGTGATCCACTTCATATGTAATGATTGCGCCTGGCTTGTATTTTAAGTTAACTGCCCATTTCCTACATATTATACAACTTCAGTCAGTTCAAATTTAAATCCATTTGCCAGCACGTATTTGAAGAATTTATATGACACGAAGAACGAAAATACCCTTCCATTCGAATTACGTTTCCAGCTTTGATTTCATCTGTCATGATGCCAAAAACTGTGTGTGTTGTTAAAATGCTTGCTTCGAAAATACATCGTTTCGGAAATGATTGTATATGTATATCATACAGCATTTTAGTCAACATCCTGCGTTTTAATCAAAATTTTTAATAGAATTTACAGTCCGCAATCAGTTATTACACTGATTGCTCATTTACAAATCGAAAAGCAGACAGACAGACCGACAGAAGACACACACTCAAATGTGTATGAGTGCGTGTGTGCGCTTGTGTGTGTACATATATATAGATACGTATATTATTCAATAGTAGTGAATAAATAGTGAGGTATATAACTGGTAGTTTGCCGGTAAAACACGTTCACTGGTTCAGTGTCCGTTGGGTATTTGACTAGAGAGAGACGAAAGATGGAATATATATTTTATTGATCACTGCAATCGTTTAAACCCATTCAGCGTCGATCCCACGCGGTCGAGATACTGCAGAACAGTTTTAGGTGTATCCCTCGGTGGCGATGTGTTTCTTCAGGTGATTTCAAGAGGTATCTCGTTAAAGTAAAATCTGTTTCGCACAGCATGGTTACTTCTTGTGCTTTGTAAATAGAAATGTCCAACTGGCGGATAATGCCTTATATTGAAGATCAATGACAATGATAAGATACAGAAAGAAACAAATATACAATAAAGCGAAAGAAATTATTACATACAACCGTTAGCAAAAATGAATGAAGATCGCCAGCAGAGATCATATCTTAATGTTAACAAGAATAAGAACATAACCAAAATTAAAACGGTGTTGGAAAAGGAGACCAGCATAGCCACACATGCGACAAAATCTAATAAAATTTCATGCAGAGAAAAAATACCCACTGATGAACCACTGTATGAGTACTAATGTTGTATATAAATGCACCATGCGCACAAGGGGTGGCCCATATGTTTATATTGGTGCAACGGCAGATTTGTTCACGAACCGATGTTGAAACTATGTCACCAGTTTCAATAAAATCAGCAAGAGACGCCAGACAATTTTCTTTGGCAACTTAAAGACGATAAGTTCAAATATGATCTCACTTGGTCCATAATAAGACATGCACAGCCATACAATGATCTTTCCGAGAGGTACAGACTATGCTCTGAAGAATCGCTGTGCATTTTGTGAGCCAGAGAGAGGCTCATTAATACAATTTCAAAATGACTAACAATATCGTCTTCCTGCTAGTAAATGCACTTTCGCACAATACGGTAGACAAGAACTAGCCTAAATGGATTATATCATCAGAGACAACACTGAATGGAATTCTTACTGTGAAGTTGACTTAAGTCATTTTGTTGTTTATTATATTGTGTAATATCACGTGTCATGTCTTCTGATATATAACATTTATGTGTCTGCGTGTCCGATTTATCTACGTGTGCTCACATGGTTGTGTATCCACGCACAATTATATACATCTAAATTCATGTTCCTATACGCTTATACAGATACGTAAATATCTATGTGTTTAAGTGTACGTGTGAGCGCATAAACTCACCAAGGTGCGGCTATAGACGTATGCTAACGTGCCAATGAAAACCCAGCATGGCCGTAATCAAATGACTGAAACAAGTAAAAAGAATGTAGATATATAGGCAGGACTGTGTGAATATGTTTGTGTGTACATATACATATAGGAATATACGTTGGACTGTGTGAATATGTGTATGTGAGTGCCTATGAGTGTATGTCTATGCTTATGTCGGTATTTATGAGTGTAAAAAAAGCGATAAAGATAAGCGAGCCAGACTTAGCGGAGAGCAGGACAGAATGTGTGACTCCTCACATTACTGGCCATTAATCGGCACCGAGTTCATTAATACCTATTTAATTCTGTGTGCGAGCGTGTGAATGTGCACCAGACTGCGTGCGTATGTGTTTGCATGTGCGCATACGTTTGTATTAGTGTGTGTACGTGCTCCACACCCCGAGTGTGTGAGCGTTTGTGTATTTATATCTACTAACGATTATTTGAAATATTTATTTTCGCTTTATTATATATTTGCATCTTTTTGCATTTAATGTTTGTCATTGATCTTCTGTAAGATTGAAGCAGTATCAATCTTTCATTTCTATCTACGAAGAATTAAACCTGAAGTAATAAGTTGTGCGAAACAGTTTATTTTAAAGAGACACTTCTTTAAATCACCTAAGGTGACACGTCTATAATGAGGGATACACCGAAACATGTTGTGCTACATTTCACCTGCGAAGGAGTTGGGTCGAAAAGATTGTAGGGACCAATGAAGATCCTCATATATTCCAGTGGCTTTGTGATAAGTAGCTCGCTTACCAACCACATGATTCCGGGTTCAATCCCATTGCGTGGCACCTTGGGCAAGTGTTTCTACTATAGCCT
>JAOPJW010003339.1:25296687-25308203 GCA_027122535.1 Octopus maya | reverse complement strand
CTTAAGAATACATGAAACTACACTCTTAGATCTCCTTATGCCTCATGAAATAGTCGAGATAGTCATTCCTGAAACTTTCATGGTGACAATTTCTTTTCGGTGGTCGGCAGTAACTGTAGCATGGTGTGCCATGTTTGGAAGCTAGCACAATACTGAGATGGTAGTAACATTGAGTCTGTAAACGTAAACGTTGTTTAAAATTTCCAGAAATTTATGAAGTAATCTAATTGTTTTCTTATTTTGCTCATGAGACATTTTGAAGAAATTAGTGTTACTTGTTATTAACTTTTATTAAGACCATTGTACAAACTTAGATTTTTCAGAGAATTTAGCTAATGGTTAACTGTATTTACCAAACCAATTACAAATTTGTACATCCGCTAGCTTTTCCGACACTTAAAAAAATATTAATTGTTCTCTTTTCTTTGTTCACTGGTGTATATGTATATATCGGGTCATCCCATAAATAATGCGGTTTCTTATACTTCTTTTATTTTACAAAATTAAGATAAACAAAGTTCTTTTTCAATCTAAAATATACTCTCCATTTTCTACAATTCTCGTCCATCTGTCTGCTCTTCCATCTGTCTGCAAGGCCCCTCTTCTAAAATTCACTTGTCCCTGATGAAAAATACTCTTCCAGTACTCTTCTAACCTCGTCTACAGAATTTATATTTTTTCTGCTCAAATGATGCAGGTGGCTTATCCCGTCCCCCTCTGACTTTTAGTTTATGCAATTGAAAAAAACCACATTATTTATGATGTGTGTGTGTGTATAACAGAGTCTGAGGTTTCCTAGACAGAGGATTATTCTAGTATTAAAAAAGACAAACAGAAAAGTGCTGGTATAAACATACACCAGAAAGTTCCCAAGAAAAGTACAGGACGATATTCAGGGACATACCACTTCGCACAGACAGGAACAATAAGGGAAATTGATTAATTACTAATGTCAAAGATTATAAGGAAAACAAATACCTTCTAATCCATGTATCAGTTTTAACAGATGACAATATTTTGCTAGAAGAGAGAAACTGTCAAAATATAAATAATAAGAAATAAAGGGGACTGAAAACAGAAACAATTGCCATAGCAACAGATACATTTGGGATGATTAACAAACGATACCAACAAATATATAACTCCACCCCATTACACGAACTCAAGTCTTTATACAATATTGAGAAAAATAGCATGACAAGACACTGCACTCATGTTCCACAGAATATATTCTATAGAGAAGAAAACAAAAACAAATGCAAAACACTGCAATGATTTGATTTTGGTTGGGTAGAAAAAAACACAAAATAAAGATGAAATTTTACTGAAGGATGAGAAGAAGAAAGAATTATAAGAATAAATTTGATAATATACATAGCAACAATAAATGACTGCAATATCATGAAGAAGAAGCAAATTATGAAGTTAAGGAATGACACTCACTCAGCTACTGAAGACAATATGACAGCTAACTGTTTCATATTTTTATATCTATCAATGAAATATGGTGGCTATATGTTTCAATTGATTTTGAAAGTAATCTAAACTTTGGTGGAATTCTGTAAAACAACTAACTTTTTCATTTATTGATACTACCAGCTAGTGTTTGTAACAATTTAATGAAAAGTTCTGGCATCAAATTGATGCAGAGTTTTAATTTGAATATAAACAGTTTAATAATGACAGTTTTGTAATGATAAACCCACGGATGGTCTCAGGTGAGGTGGTATCAAAATACTTAAGGCTCATCATTTTATTTCAACTTGATATAAAATACAATCATGCACTACTACATCTGTGAAGACATTTCCAGGTTATCTAGAAGAATTGGCACAGAAAATAGCAATGCTTTGTTTGCAAATATTGTTAGCACATTCCTATAAAGTATTTGAATATAACAATAAACATCTGTTAAGGGAGACTGATCATATATCTTCAGGTTAGTGAAAGGCTTTTTGAAGAAAATTGAGAGTTGCCCATTCAATCAAATCTCTCCTGTCCATGACACAAATGTTTAATCAAGGAAGAAGCCACCACTTTGGTCCAATACATCTTAGCATCAATATCACTGCAGGCAAGTGTTGCTGCTAAAATAGAAAGAGACAGAGGAGATACTACAGGACATCTTGTTTGATCTTCTGATAGTTCTGCCAATCCAACCCATTGATGCTTTTGTTTTTTATCAATCTTGAAAGGATGAAAAGCAAAGTTGATGTTGATGGATTTGCACTCACAGTACAGGGTATCAGAACAAATACCATAATACATTATATTCAACGCTCTAATAACTTTCCATTTTGATGCCTTAACCTATGGATAGTTTTGAAGATACGCACAATTCTTTGTTTTTATGTCAAAAAAGAAATATTTGATTACCAAAACAAAGCATGAATGATGATGATGATGATATACTCTTATCAGACAAGTAGGCCTGATGGTTATATTGGGCTTCATATATTTGTACCCCAGCGTCACTTTGATGGCATGCACTGCTCTCTCACTCAATAATAATAATAATGATAATAATAATAAATGCCTTGTTGCTGTACCAGACAGTGGCTCTCATGGCTTTTGATCTTAACTGATTGGAAGTGTTATCATGTACTTGTTTTGTGTTGGTATAAAAGATGGACTACAGCAAATATTCAGCTCCGTACCACAGATTTGCCTGTCAGTTGCTTGACCTTAACCAATTGAGCATGTCCCTTGGTGGTTGATGATATGTGCATCTCTGATCTTGAGCAGAAGTAGTGGTGAAGCATCATAGCCATGTGGCCATGTGTTGATAGGAATTATTTGGGGTTTGAATAATTCACCCCTGGAAACATGGGTGTTTTGTTCAATATCCTTAAACGATCCTTATTCAGGGACCTTTTGAGTGGGATGGGCTACTTGAGCTGAAGAAAATTCTAACTGGGTCCCACCTGCAAGGTCATGAGCTGTTGATCTTGATATGAGATCACCATGTCACATACATATGGTTATGATGCATGTGCCTGGCGTACACTTATCAGACAGGTAGTCATGATGGGTATGCTGGGCTTCATATATACTTGTATCCTAGTGTCACTTTGATGGTATACACTGCTCTCTCATTCAACAACAATAATAATAATGGTTTCAAATCTTTGACACAAGGCCAGTAATTTTGGGGAGGGGCTAGTTGATTATATTAACACCAGTCCTCAACTGGTACTTATTTTATTGACCCCAAAAGGCTGAAAAGCAAAGTAGATCTTGACAAAATTTGAATTTAGAATGTAAGGACAGGCAAAATGTTGCTAACCATTTTGCTTAGTGTGCTTACGATTCTACCGGCTCGCTACTTTAACAACAGCAGCAGCAACAACAACAACAGTTGCAGCAGTAGCAACAACAACAGCCACAGCAGCATCAGCAACAACAACAACAGCCACAGCAGCAGCAGTAACAACAGCAACATCAACAATGGTTTCAAATTTTGGCACACAACTAGCAATTTTGGAAGATGGGTTAAGTCAATTACATTGACATCAATTCAAACAATAAATGAGAGTGACAGTTACAAGTATGTTGGAAGTAGAGAAAAGTCTCTGTCAAGAAATGAAAGAAGTGAGGAATGAATATCTCAAAACTGTAAGGAGGGAAAACATCTCTGCAGTAAACACATGGGAGGTGTCTCGAATATGATATTCTGCAGCTTTCCTTAACTGGACTGAGGAAGAATTAAGAGGCAAATCATAAAACTAGAGACAGTGTTCATTGTTATACCATAGAAGGAGGGGGAAAAAGAGTGATACCAATCGAAGAACGTGTAGGAATGGCAAAATGTGATATAGAAGAGAATGTGAGAAGCAACTCAGAAAGACTGATTTCAGCTGCCAGAGGAGAGGAGAAAGAAGTTGCATAGACTGCAATGGAATACAAGAACAGAATAAAATAGGAGCAAGAAAGAAACATCTGGGGAAATGAACTACATGGTTAGCATCTTAAACAAACATTGCAGCAGATGAGTCTTGGTTATGAGTGAAGAAAGGACTTCAGAAACAGGACTCATAATGGTTGCTCAAAGCCAGTCATTGGAGCAAATATCATTAAGGCAAAAACAGACATTCTGTGAAAAGTGCAAAGTGCAGAGTATGTAATGAGAAGGAGGAATCCATTATGGAGTCCTTTAGCCAGAAGAAAATAGGTGTGGCCAAGACACTTATACTAGGACACGTTACAGCAAAGGGGATTTAAAGTAGGAAGAAAATGGTACTAACGTTAACCAGATAGTGTAATAGAGAATAACTAGCATAAAGTTTTTTATGGAATTTTAATGTACAGACTTAATCACAAACTTCATGCAAGGAAACCAGATATTATCATTTTGGACAAGGGGGGAAAAGAGTGCATCATCATAGATGTGGCTATATCGGTGGAGATGAATGTAGCAGTCAAAGAATAGATAGAAGAAAATAAGAAAATACCAGGATTTGGTTAAGGAAATGTGAAGACTGTAGGAGATTTCTACAAAAGTAATCCCAGTTCTTATAGGTGCCCTAGGCATTGTCACTAACAGACTTAACAGTTCTTTATCGAAAGTTGTATAACTATGAGAGTAGCATTAACTCAGAAACCTGCTCTATTAGGAACAGTAAGGATTGTAAGAAAAGACGTTAATATCTAAAGAAACTGGCTGTGACCCAGCATCAAGGACATTAATTGCGAATGTAAAACACTTGTGCACACCCTGAATAATATTAACAATAATAATAACTCTTTCTACTCTAGGCACAGAGCCTGAAAAATTTCTAGGGGAGGATGCAAGTTGATTACATCTACCCCATTGCCCCCCAAAAGGACAAAAGGCAAAATCTTGGTGGAATTTGTACTCAGAACAATATTGCTAAGCATTTTGTCAAATGTAGAAACAGTGCTGTCAGCTTGCAGGAGGATGATGATGTTGATTTTCATTTTGCTTGTTGGCATTTTGAAGACTTTGACTTTCAAGTAAGAAACAATCACTTTATTTTATCAACCAACTTCTTTGGATATATCTATGTTTATCGTACTGTGATTTTACTCATATTACAAGATCCAGTCAAACAGATAACAACATTACTTGTCACAAACATTACTCCTACAGTTCAGCAAGTCTAAATAACTAATCCCCAGATTGACCCCCATGATCATGGTCTTCTTACTTTTGTATTTGCATTTGAACTAGTCACTGGAAACTCTCCAGAAAAGTTTTTATTTTACCAATTCAGCATGTGAGCCTCGTATTTCTTCCTCATCACAGGATGTTAGGATGGTGTTACTAGTTTCTGTTGTTAGACAATGGAATTATAACTCACTTCTTTCCAGGACTGAGAACAAAATTATTTTTACTGCTCTTTCAGAGTTTTGATTGAGGGTGCTCCAGAAGCTGAGACTTCTTACTATTGTTAATGTTTCTCCTAGCCTTCGTTATTTTTGTTTCTGGGTTTTTTTTACCTGTCTTTCTAGTTCTTCAGGGCAAAGGGTTCTGAAGTGACACTTAAAATGACAAATGTATCAACAATACTTTTTGTCCTGTAGCATCAATATCATGGCTCATGTCTCAGTTCTCTCAATTGGGTACAGTTTTACTATGGCTTTCTGGCTTTGTGAGGTTGTTAAGGTTTGTAAATCTATTTTAAGGCACCCTGACCTCATGTTACTTTCCATTGGCTCTCACTGCAATGTTAACACCTAGCCAAGGATCTACATCATATCCAATATCTCTTATCATCACGCCTGTATTTCTTTGCTTTATGTATTTTCACCTCTTCCACATCTGTAAATTCCGTAGCACCAGCTTTTGACACCTTTGGAAAAAGGTCAGGATCAATTTCCAACTCTTCTTTCAGTTCACAACATGCATTCAGTTGTGACTGATTTAGATCTTCTGTGAGCAACTGAAGCACAAATTTTCTCCAACTCTTTTCATTCACAATTCCTTGTTCAAAATTCATTGGTAGGAGCTCCAGTCAAATCAACAAGTTTGTCAATTGTTCAATGACGATCCTCCAAGATTAGTTCATGAATTTTCATGATGTTTTCATTTGTTTGGGAGGTCAACAGTTGTCCTGAACAAGGTTGATCTTCAAGCGACAAGTAGCCATTTCTAAAGCATGGAAACTACTCATAATTTTGTGCTTTGCTCATGGCAGCATCTTTGCAAGCTATTTGAATCATGACAACTCTTTTGGCCACTGTTTTCCCCAGCACAACAGAAAACAGAATATCATGGAAGTATGCTGTTCCTTCATTTCAGCTATCGCAAAAATCAACAAACATGGGAGAAGCACTGCAAAACAAAAATGTTGGTAGACTGAGTATATACTAATGTTGTTAGAGTGTATTGGTAGAGAGTATATATCAGTCTTGTTAGATGCACATATCACTATTGTTAAACTGTATACACAAGCATTGGTAGAGTCAATATGATAATGTTGGTAAACTGTTTACATCAGTATTTGTAATGTATATACTAGTCTTGGTAGATTGTATACACCGGTGTTGTTAGAGTGTTTATACTCATGTTTGTACAGTCTATATACTTGTAATGGGTGAGTACATATCAGTGTTGATAGAGCGTATATAATTATGTTAGAAGACTGTATATACCAGAGTTGGTAGAGTGTATATAGCAATATTAGTAGAATAAATATATAGCAAAGTTGGTTGAAAATAAAGCATCAAGAAATAAAGGAAACATAGCAAATCAACGTCACAGAACATTACACTTAGTAAACTTGGAAAACTTAGAAAATGAAATAATTAGGTATAAGTGTAGCCACAAAGATTGATGATGATGTATGGAAGGAGAGTGAAAAAGGAAAATAATACATGATCAGTTTATAGAATGTTTTGTACACTAGGTTTCATTGTCTACAACACATTATTATGTTTAGTACACTAGTATACCACTGCCCATACAACTTGATTGTATTACAATATTCACAACACCACTATGCCATTATCTGTACTATACTACAATTTCAAAGCCCATAATGTGCCACTGGCTGGATGCTAACATAGATAGCTTTGGAGATAAAGTAATGAAAGCAATAATGACTGTCAGTATTGGTGATGGTAATGATCAAGATGTGACTGATGAGGAAGTAGAGATAGAAGAAGAATAGAGAGATGAAGGAAACAGGTGAAGTGGAAGAAGAGACTGTCAGATATGATAACAATGCTATTACAATCAATGATGATAGTGATAGATGTAAGAATGATTGCACTGATACTGTTGAAGGTGATGATAATAATGCTACTGCTGATGATGCTGATAATGTCATCAGTGATGATGGCAATGGTATTCCAATTCAAAGCACTACCAACACAATCAAACAGTGACATTGGAAAAAAAACAGATGAATCAATGACTGGAATAAACAAAATATTTTTGATAAATTTGTTGATTGTTAGAGAATTTGATGGTGGAGTAAGTGATGTGACCAGAAGGATCGTATCAAGAAATATATGGTTAATTTGATGGTATGTTTTATTGAAGGTGTTGAAGAACTACATGGAAATTGATAACAATCAAGTCAATCACACACACATACGTATACATTGTTTGTTTCCATGACAGTTTCTCTATGAAAGAATGAGTTTGATGAACATGTTATGAAGGCATTGCTTTATACTTGGATGCCCTTCCTGTTTTTCAAGCAAGGGATCTCTTATTTCACACAAAGGCATAAAGCAATGGCGGATTAATTACCAGGGGAAATGACAATAACATCAAAACTTGTAGCACAGCAATTTTCAGAAAGCACAAATTGACCTATTGAGTCAAGTACATCAACATCAAAATGGAAATCAAATGGAAATTGTAGTTGTGATACCCGTGCCGGTGACATGTAAAAAGCACCATCTGAACATGGCTGATGCCAGTGCGGCCTTGACTGGCTTCCGTGCCAGTGGCACGTAGAAAGCACCAACCAATTGTGTCTTTTGCCAGCCTCCTCTGGCCCTTGTGCTGGTGAAATGTAAAAAGCACCCACTACATTCACGGAGTGGTTGGTGTTAAGAAGGGCATCCAGCTGTAAAAACACTGCCAGATCATACTGGAGCCTGGTGCAGCCTCCTGGCTTCTCAGACCCCGGTCAAACCATCTAACCCATGCTAGCATGGAAAACGGACGTTAAACATCGATAATGATGATGATGACAAAAGTAAACAAATATAGAAACACATGCGTGCACACATAACTATCTATTCATGCATGCACACGCACACACACACACACACACACACACAAATATGTATAACAGGCTTCTTTCAGATTCAATCTAGAAATCCCTTAATAAGGTTTTGGTCAACCAGTGGCTACAGAAGAAGACAGTTGCTGAAAGTGCCACATATTGGGACTGAACTTAATACTATCTAGTCGAGAAATGAACTTCATAACTACACAGCAATGCTTGCACCTCTGTAGGTACATACGTATTCATTGCTTAAAATATAATATTACCAGCTGCTAGAATTTCCTTTGAAAATTGCAATTATTCTGTATGTAAATGCAAAGAACATTCTATCTTTTTCTCAATTCCTAAACTAATGTTCTTTGAAGGAAAAAAAGAAACTAAATTTCATGAATTTTCTCTAAATTGTAATTAATTCCATCTTTAATTTTAATGAAATGTCTCATTAATAAGCAAAATGTTGACGATTTCTAAAAAGAGTGAAATAATGCTATATACTGTTACTACCAATTAAAAATTGTAATCACTTGTCATAAGTAAACACACACACACACACAAAAATAAATAGAACTCTATGCATTTTTTCCTTGTAATTTCATAATTTCAAATTAAAATTTCTATTCCCACCTCATGTTATGAGGGGATGGTTATTTTCTTTGTATTAATGACCATCCCACAAGGGAACCACATATATTCCCCAGCTGTATTAATAGAGAATGGTAGAATGTTTGAGAGGTAAGACTGTCAGTAGTTAGGTATGGTACAACTTGTATATGTGTTTGCATGTATATGTAAAGACACACACACACACACACACACACACACACACATGTAGATATATGCATACACATATACGCATGCCTACATATACGCACATACACATACGTACATACATATGCATACACACATACGCACACACATGCGCATACACCCACGCGCACACTCACACACGCACACACACACACACAATTGAACCTTTTTTAGCTACCCAATCCATTCATAAGATTTTGGTTTGCCCAAGGCTTTAGTTGAAGAATCTTGCCCAAGGTTCCATGCAGTGAGACTGAACTCAGAACCATGAGGTAAGGAAGCAAACTTCTTATCACACAGTCACACAGTCACACCCATGCCTATATCCACATCAGTACCTATATCCACACCTGTGCCTATATCCAAATATAACAATATCTTAGTATTTGTCCCCTACCACTCCTCTAGGAACATCAGGTGAATAGGGATCTTGATAAGAGATCTCCATCTCTTATGGGTACAAGTTCCATTATGAGTGTGCACTCAGGCCAAGTTTCCTCCTCAGTCATAAACCAGCTCTTGGTAAGTCTGTTATATCTCCTGCATCCACTCTTTGGCTTCTAATAATATAACAGCTAAAATATTTTATTACATTCACAGATTTTCTGTAAATGAGAAAGATGTAACTGTAATGTTTCATAAGTGCATTGATAATGAAAACAAAATCAGTGCCAAATGGGAATCAAAACTGGAGTGAATATGAACAACTGGCTTGCAAACAGCATGCTGTCAATTTTAACAGCAATGATATGCATACCCACAAGACATATGAGAACAAATATAGTTTTTCCAATTGCTCTGTTGAAACATTATTTAATTAGTAACAATGTTTTTGTTGAATGTTCACCTATATTTTCCTCTTTCTTCTTCCCCATGCCACTTTTTACTGGTCTCATTAGCATCTTTCTCATACTTTCATTCAGTTACTTGTTCTGTTTTTACATATAGTCTACCCTTCAGATAAAGCTACTTCCCATGTCATATAGACTCATAAGGCTGGTTCCCATGGATTTTGTGGTGTATACAAGAGGGTACCCAAAAGAAACCCAAATTTTGCAATATCATTTAATTCACTTAGTTTTACATGTTTACACTTTTATTGCCTTCAAAGTATCCTCCATGTGAAGCACTACATTGGTCCAGGCACATTTTCCACAATCCAATGCGATGCCATTTAATATCTCTGTTGTTTTTTTTCTTTACCTCTTCCACATCTGCAAATTCCATAGCACCAGCTTTCATCACCAGTGGTGATCTTCAAGGAAAGGTCCAGATCAACTTCCAACTGTTCTTTCAGTTCATGACATGTATTCAGTCATGACTGCTTTTGGGCTTCCATGAGCAAGCAATGAACGAATTTTGCTATAACTCTTTTCATTTGCAATTCTTCATTCAAAATTCGTTGGCAGGAGCACCAGGACACACCAGACATATCAACAAGTTTGTCAATTGTTTGGTGATGATCCTCCAAGATCAATTCATGAATTTTCATGTTTTCACACGTTCATGGGGTCAATGGTTGTCCTGAACAAGGTTGCAAACCTGTGTTTTGCTCATGGCAGCATCCTTGTAAGCAGTTTGAAGTATGACAACTGTTTTGGCAGCTGTTTTCCCAGCAGAAAACAGAATTTCATAGAAGCACACTGTCCAGTCATTTCAGCCATTGCAAAAATTGGCAAACAGGGGAGAAGCACAGCAAAACAAAGATGCACCATGTGGCAGTACAACTTAACCAGATGTTGCTGGTTGGCAGACTGATGCCTGAGGGACACATCAAGTGGCTTCTAGTGGAAGAAGTCTGAGCTACAATGGGTTTGTTCCACAGAGAACGTTTCCAATTACTTTTGGGTACCCTCTCATATATTCTCCACTGGACAGGACATCAGACTGTCACAGGAATACTCATTTTTGTTAGCTGAGTGGACTGGAGCAACATGAAATGGAGTGTTTTGCTCAAGAACACAACTCATCGCCCAGTCCAGGAATTGAAACCACAGTCTTACGATCATGATCTTAACACTAAGCCATGTCCTCCACAGTCTACCTTTCAGATAAATTAATGGTTTTCTTTCACATTTATTTTTAATTAATGTTTTGTTGGAGCCGTAAAGCTTCAAAATCCACGATAATATTAGCAATTTTGGGGGAGGGGGTTAAGTCGATTACATCGACTCCAGTGTTGAAATGGTATTTATGTTATCAGCCCCAAAAGGATGAAAGGCAAAGTTGATCTTACTGGGATTTGAACTAACAACATAAAGACAGGTGAAATGCTGCTAAGAATTTTGCCCAGTGTGCTAACAATTGTGCCATCTCACTGCTTTCAAATCCACAGTAATATTAGCATTTCAAGACCTTCTCTGACCTTCATGCAAATATTTGTATTGATGATTGATACTTGTGTTCTTTTTTCTTTTAAATTTTAGGAAAGAGAGAACAATAGGATCGTTGTTTATGTCTCTGAGTGTTGTGTGTTATATGCAAATTGTAAAACCATTGGCA
>JAOPJW010003339.1:24755606-24766127 GCA_027122535.1 Octopus maya | reverse complement strand
TGATGATGTCTTGAGCTAACTGGATCCTATAAAGGAGCTGTTGTGGTAGCAGACCACGAAACATGGTTGAAATTCCAGTGATATGAAAAGTACGAAGAAAATTCTTATTCTTTATTTTTTTACTTGTTGCACTCATTTGACTGAGGCTATGCTGGAGCACCAGATTAAAAGGTTTTAATCGAAGAAATAGACCCTACGACTTATTCTTTATAAGCCTAGTACTTATTCTATTATCCCTTTTGTCAAATCGCTAGTTTACGGGGATGTAAACACACCAACATCGGTTGTCAAACAATGGTAGGGGAAGAACACAGACACAAAGACACAGACACATAAATATATGCATATATACATACTAGGATGTCAAGAAAGTTCTTGCTGAATTTTAAATTTTGGTTTTAAATTATGTATTTTCAAATTAATTTTTGTTAAATCACTTTGACTTTATATATCATTTTTTAAAGCCCGTTTTCGCTCTCTCTAATCGTGTTGCTCTTTTTATTTTTGAATAATTAGGCCATTTTTACCGAAACGTTGAATACAACATGGACAAAAAGCAAATTCACACAATTTTCTTATTCCAGTTCAATCTATGCCGAAAAGCTGCTGAAACATCCTGCGATATCAACGATGCGTTTGGCCCAGGAACCACTAATGAACTTACAACACAATGGTGGTTCAAGAAATCTCGTAGCAGTGACGAGAGTCTTGAAGATGATAAGTGTAGTGTTCGGCCATCGGATGTTGACAACGATCAACTAAAAGCCTTAGTCGAAGCCAATCCACGTACAACTGTTCGAGAGCTTGCTTCTGAATTAGACGTAACGTATACGACAATTTCCAATCACTTGAAAGAGATTGGAAAAACAAAAATACTTGAGAGATAGGTGCCGCATGAATTGAGCGACAACGAAAAGAGAACGCCGTTTTGAAGTGTCGTCTACCCTTCCGGATTGTGACTTGCGATGAAAAGCGGATTCTTTACGACAACCGGCGACGCTCAGCTCAGTGGTTGGACGCCGATGAAGCTCCACGGCACTTCCCGAAGCTAAAGTTGCACCAGAAGAAGGTCGTGGTGACTGTTCGGTGGTCTGCGGCCGGTCTCATCCATTACAACTTTTTGGATCCAGACGAAACCATTACGGCAGAGAAGTACTGTCAGCAAATGGATGAAATGCATAAGAAACTCCGACAAGAACAGCCTGCATTGGTCAACAGAAAAGGACCAATTCTTCTCCACGACAACGCTCGGCCGCCCGTCCCACAACTGACCTTGCAGAAGTTGAACGAATTGGGCTACGGAACTCTGCCTCATCCGCCATACTCAACAGACCTCTCGCCTACCGACTACCACTTTTCAAGCATGCTCCAAAAACCAAGATGATGCCAAACACGCCTTCAACGACTTCATCGCCACCAGAACGCAGGATTTTTACCCTACTGGCATAAATAAACTTGTTTCGCGTTGGCAAAGTGTGTTGATTCTGATGGTGTTTATTTCGATTAATAAAGTTTTGCTTGAGCCGAAATATTTGCATCTGAATTAAAGGTTAAAAACCACAAGAACTTTATTGACAACGTAATATTTTGTCCTGTTTTCATATCTTTCCAGTTGTGCCTTCATTGCTAGTACCCTTTGTTTCAATTCTCCTAATATTACATCATACTCTTTATCTCTTATTCTATATGTTCTTTCCAGTCTTATATTTATGCTTTCGTTTTGCAATCACCTTCTTTTCAATCAATAAACTTGTTCAAAATGCCTTTTTCTCACAAATTCGTCCCCGCCAGTATGGTTCTTTACGTACTATTTGTTAAGACATTTTTCCTTTGCCTTAAAAGAACGTCAGTGTTGGTGGGATGGTAGTGCAAAGAAAATTGGTCAGGGACTGGGCTGGAGATCTTGATTCGGGTAAAACCGGAATCTCTAGACAAGATCCCCGACCACACTGATCTGCGGAACAAATCCTGACTTCACACTTGTGGGTGTAACTCCTATTCAAAAGCCCCTCCCCTGCCCACAACAATAATAATAGGGAGCTAGAGGAAAGCCTGATTTACTATCAACTCCACAATCACGGCAACCAGAAAACCAGAAAAGTTTCAACAACAACCCCTGCAGCAACAACAACCTCTGAAGTAACAGTCACAACAGCGGAATTTAATCATATGAACAACACCAACAACAGTTGTAGCGGAGGCAAATAGCCCACTACCACCCCTACAGACTGGCAAAGTTACTAATTCGCAGAGCGAACAATAATTTCTGACCTGCACACAAATACACTTCTGATTCCTGACACGTATAAGGTGGATTCAGAAACTTTGTGCAATGAGGATTTGAATCCGGTGCAAAAAAAAACTTGTGTCGAGGCAAATAGAAAAAATAGCTAAAAAACTTTAAGGCCAAAAGACAGGACAAATAAAATCTACCTTTTAACCATCCCCTACCTACACCAATAACAACACCGACACTTTCACCAAAATCACAAGTCCAATACACACGTATACAACCACAATCACAGTTACAAAGGAATGTACCAAAACAGAAACAAACACATGAAGGAAAAACAAGTACGTCACATACAGCCGAGAATACAGTCCGAATACCTCATCACCTACACTGCTGTTCGAAGGAGCAAGAGCAACAGTGAGCTGATGCAAGAGACAATGGGCAACACAAACAGTTTCGACGAACTTCTGTCAAAAAGACGATTATTGACCAAAGCAAAAACAAACTCACTTACAAAGGAATCTACCAAAAATTAAAGGCCAAGACAGGACAAATAAAATCTACTAGGTGAGTCGAAAGTTTTTTTCCGATTTTCACTGATTTTAAGCAGCGCGTACCTCCCTCTTATATCATTGATATGATACAACTTGTTGCTCAATTGCTTATTCTTTATATTCATATATAACATATAAGAGTTATCTATTTACTCCTAATTTTACAGCTTTGATAATGAGTAGTGAAAATTGCAATTAGAGCCATCTTACGCTACCTAGGGACAAAAGGACTGAGTGCACGTACAGCAGCGAGAAAAATTAACGATGTGGAAGGCCCGGGGACTGTTAACGTGCATGTAGCAGAAAACTGGTTCAGACGTTTCAATGAAGGTGACATCAACATTGAAGATAAATCAAGACCAAAGAAACCTTGCTTGAATTAATTTAATAACACCCAAACACAAGCACTCGTACACTGTCGGCAGAACTTGGTCCTTCACAAAGCATCATCAATCGACACCTCCATAAGCTCGATCTTATGAACAGACACTGTTGAGAAGCTCTTCATGAAGTAACTAATGACCAGGCTCAACGACGTGTGAACATTTGCAATCAACTGCTGGCAAATCCTCAAGATGCCTGTTTTTGACGTCGAATTGCAACTAGGGAAAAAAATTAATCTATTTTTGTAATCCTAATAAGAGAACCAGTGGCTTTATTCCGGCCAGGTTTCAGAACCTGTTGTCAAACAAGGGCGGTTTGAACAGAAAATCATGTTGTATCTTTGGTGGAATTTCGATGGGTGTTGCACTTTGAGCTTATCCTAAATGGTCATGCTGTGAACGCTAACTTTCATGTAGCGAGTATATGATGCTCTGAAAGCCCGCTACCCCGCATTGGTCAGTCGAAGATGCGCACTCCTACAGCATGACAGTTCCCCAGCACACATTGCCAATGCGACCATGCTTGAACTTGACGAACGTGAGAGGATGAAAGTGCTGCTTCACCATGCCTACATTCCAGACCTTTAGATTACCACATTAGATTACCATTAGATTACCACAATTACCAACATTAGGTTACCACATGGCTCATTTCCTGCACAGACGGAGGTTCAACAATGTGGATGAGGATAAAAGCTGGTGTAGTGGGGGCTTCCTTTAAATCAGCCAAATGATATAAACGTGGAATTGAGCTTCTGATACAATGATGGCAACAGAATAGAATATGATGAGGTATATTTTGATGAATAAATGCTTTACGTCTGTAATTTGTTTGAAGTATGAATTAAAGCAAGAAATGCGAAAAACTTTTAACATGAACTACTATTTGGAACTTTAAAAAACTACCCGGCAGACATTGGGCTTTTTCGATTAAAGGTGGACAAAAGGACTTTGGGAAGATGCTTCAATAATTCTCTTTCCACCAACGAGACTGTTGAATCAGCTGGCCACCTCGAAACCCAAAGAGACTTCTCCCCTTTTTGTTTCTCCGATAAATGTGGCTGTTCTCAGTGTTGCATGTGAATGTGAATAGCCTGGACTCAACTTGGAAGCAAAGTCACTTGTTCAATGATCTCAGGTCGCTGGACAAGGATTTCTAGAAAGCATGCGTTTTCGACTACTACAAGATATTCTTAAAACGTGGTTTGTCGAGGATGGGCAGCGGGGTAGCAGCGTCTTTCCAGAAATCCTTTGCTCTCCAAGTACAGGCAATCATTTTGGACCCGGGCAGTAAGGTGGTGGTTCTGCACGTGAACGGCAGTGAAGCTGATGCCTTTAGACTAGTAACCGTTTATGCCCCGACAGGTGCTGGAAAATCAGATTTCTTCAAACGCCTAGAAATATTCTTGGGAAAGTCTCACACTTTGGTACTAATGGGGGACTCGAATTGCATTTTGGACGCACGGATGGATTGTGTGGGGCTAGCACATAAGTATATTGTAGAGGGGGTTTGCAAAATCCTCGAAAACCTGCTCAGAAACTTCCAGTCGTCTGTCTGGTATCGACTGGATTTCCTTGGTGTGCCATGGACATTGTGCCATTGTAGAGATACCACAGCGGATCTTACAGATCGTATCAAGATAGAGTATTTGCTTCGTTGGTGGATAGAGATAGCTTTATATCCTTGGCACACGTTGGATATATAAATTACGCAGCGGATGTTAAATCAATGTGTTCACACAACATACTTCGCGAGACTACAAAACACTCTCTCCTGACTACCAACCTCTACTCTTATAAAGAGTTCGGCTAGTCCATTCTTCCAATCGCCACAACATCTTCCCCTTTGAGATTGACTTCCGTTGGAAATTACTATTATTATTTTTATTTATTTATTTTTCTTTCATCACATCTCCCTTTTTAAGATTTTCCTCCTGGAGAAGTTTAATATTTCTTCCATTTAGGCGCTACTTCTAACCGTTCTGCTTGTTCCCTCTTTCTTGTGCTGCTACGATTAGGTTCGATTTCTTGTGGCATTGGAACATCAAAGGTGTCATAGAACACTTCCACAGGTATCTCTTTTCTTTTTTCCGTATATCTATTTCTTAGCTGGTTAAATGCCTTTTGTGTTCCCATTTTCGCCTCTTATCATATATGTCATTTTGCCTATACTTTTTGTTGCTACTCCGTCTTCCCAACCGTGTCTTCCATTTTTATATATTTTGAAAAACACCTAGTCACCGATATTAAAAAACTTCGTTGTATTTTTAGTGTTTTCCCTATTTGTTTTTCTTACAGCAGCTTGTCAAAATTTGACTTTATTTTTCGAGCAAACATTAGTTCTGCAGGCAACTTACCCTCAAGAATTGTGTCAATGCTGCGTCATCGACTAGCACGTTTCTGGATTTCTTTAATGCTCCTTTAAATGTATCCACGAACCTTTCCGCTCGCTCGTTAGATTTTGGGTGATACATCTTGCAAAGATTCTTAAATTCATTCGCCGTGAATTGTGTGCCCTTAACGGGGACTATGGTATCCGGGACACCATACCTAGCAAAGAATTCGTGTAGAAATTCGATTGTTACTGTGGATGTCGGTTTGCTACATTTACACATTTCTGGCCATTTTGTATAGTTATCTATCACTATTTGATAGCATGATCGGTTTAACGGTCCTGCGAAGTCTATGTGTATTCTGGACCATGGAATATTGATCTTGGGCCAAGATTGAAATTTTATAGGTGGTGATTTCGCTGCCAGAGCAGGATTTCTCGATACCTAGATTCATTTTTGGCCGGTAAACTTAACTCTTCATAAGCGACTTCATTCTAGAAATTCCTGGATGTCCAATGTGAAATTCCTTTAACATTCGACCTTGTAGTGAGGGAGGCATTATGACTCTTTGTGCATACATAAACACATTATCACATATCGAATACAAATTCAAAACTGTGTTACATCTACCTACACGTATTTTTTATTTGTTTCTTCTTATCTCATTATTTTTTTTTTTCATTTTTATGATAAACTCGTCTGTTTCAGCCTTAATTTTTATTTCCTCCAATGTCACATGCAATTCACGCACAGCATTGCACAATATATTTTCATTTTCGGCTTTTAACGCCGCTATGACTGTGTTGCTGTATTTTGGTGTTAAACTTGACAAACCATGTTCATGCCCCAATTTTTTCGATAGCAGATACTCCATCTTGAAGTCATAATTCAGTAGGATCGTTCTCCAACGCTGCAATGGGAATACCCATTTTTTATCCATTGATCAAAAATGGGCGGTGGTCTATCTGCAGACGGAACCTTCTTCCTTGTATAACTTTATGGAATCTTTTTTATCGCTAATGCCACTTTTTCTATTTGACTGTAGCTTTTCTCAGCCCGCAATAATGAACGCGATGCATGAGCTACTGCTTTCAGGCCGCCATCTTCATACTTGCGTAAAATCACATCTCCAATACCACTTTCACTAGCATATGCTGCTACTACTATTTCTAAATTCGGGTCAAAATGTGATAACGACAATTTTGATGTTAAGACGTTTATAAAGTTTCTCAAAAGCTTTTTGGCATTTGTCCGACCAGTTCCACGTAACTTCTTTTCTTAATAAGTTATTCAGGGGTGCTCTTAATTCGTGCATATTCGGTATGTATACCTGGTGGTAATTTGCGAGCCCAAAAAATGCTTGTAACGTTGCAATGTTCGTTGGAGGAGGCATATTTTTATAGCGCTTGCCTTAGACGGGTCTGGTCTGCGTCCATTGTCATCAATAATCTGCACTAGATATTTTATTCTTGGCATAAAAAATTCACACTTTTCCTCGCTGAGCTTAAAACCGTAGTCTTTTATTCTTTCGAAGACCTTTTTAACATGCTCAGCATGCTGACCTGGAGATTCACTTTTATGAGTATGTCGTCAAGGTAAGCTTCAGCGAAATACAAACCTGCGAGTATAATTTGTTGAAAAATGCCAGGTGCTACCTTTATACCAAAGAGGAGTCGATTAAGTTTATACAACCCTTTATGGGTATTTATTATCAATAATTTTGAACATTCCTCATAGACTTTTACCTGCAAAGTCCAGCTTTGAAAAAATTTTCCTCCATTCAACTTCGCGAAAATTTCTTCCAGACTTGGTAACAGGTAATTATATGGCGTCAAACATTCGTTTAATCCTTTGAGAAATCAGCGCATACTCGGTTTTTTTTTTCTTGACATAAACTGTTGGTATTGTTGTTGTTGCTGTTGTAGTTGTTTTAACTGCTGTTGTTGTAACTGCTGTTGTTACTGTTGTAGTTGTTGTTGCTGTTGTTGTTGCTGTTGCAACTGCACCACGCAAGCCAACAAGTCTTCCATGTTAATGATTTTTTTCTTTGATCTCGTACCCAAAACTTTTTAACGTCCGACGCAAGCTTCTAATATCTCGTCGCCACTTTTATATCCTTGACACACATTGGATATATAAATTACGCAGCGGAGGCTAAATCAATGTGTTCACACGACGTACTTCGGGAGACTACCAAACGCTCTCTCTTTCTTTTATTGACCACACAGGGCCTAACACAGAAAGGACATAGTAGAACTCTCCCGACCACAACTGACCTCTACTCTTTATAAGAGTTCGGTTAGTTCATTCTTCCTATCCCCCAGGGGTGTCAATGACTCTCGCTACAACAGACAGCATAGGATTTCTACAATTCAAACTGGTCGGCTACACAGACCACAAATTTGCGATTTGCTCAGTCGAATTAGATATGACTCGTAGACAGGGACTCGGTTGCTTAAAGTTGAATGTGTCATTACTGGCTCGTAAAGAATACGGTGAAGTAGTTAATGGACAGTTGATACAAGCAATCGTCAACAACTGGCAGTGGATGTCCTGAAATGGGTGACTTGAGCAGAGTCGACAACATTTAGCAAAGTTTATTCAATAGAAAGAAATAGATTAGAGGAAGAAATAGTCAAGAAGAGATGAGTAAAGGTATCACGACCGACATACTAACGGCGAGAATGGCAACTGACAATTTCTTCGAGGCGAAACACGAAGGCTACGTTTTTAGAGCTAAGGCCTATGCGCACGAACACGGAGGATCTAAAGCCATCCGAAGGTCCTGGACGATAGAGACGCGACGGGGCAACAAAACAGGCCTTTGTTGGGCAGGTGCATGCTAGTCAGTTGCGAGCAGATGTGTGTGGCTTTCCAGCAGCACTTTGCGCAGCTGTTTGAGGAGAGTGATGGGTCGGCTTCGGTAGAGGGCTTTAGTTTGTACCTGAACAGCCTACCGCGGCTCTCGGCAGCAGAGATGCGGTTCCACGAAAGGCCGATAACATCCGCTGAAATACGGGAAGCGATGAGCGATTACACAAATTGTCGATGGTCAGAGAAACGCAAACGTCTGAGAAACTGAACAGGTATATCCACGACAACCTTCATCATCATAGAGAGAACTGGGACAAAAGGTGACTACCGCGGGGGAATCCAATCAATTGGAATCAATCGAAAGCATTCGATAGGGTCGATCATCACCCCTTGGAAATTGTCTTGAAATTGGACAGGTTTAGACCCAATTTTAGAGGTGGGATCGCTGCAATGTTTAGCTGTACCTGCTCGCTGGTCAAAGTAAATAACCACTAATCGGAACCATTTCGCGTTATATGCTCAGTCTGCCAGGGCTGCCTGCTGTCACCACTTTCTAGCTCTCGAGCCACTGTTGCGAATGTTGAGACAGTTGAAGTACATTCCTTTCGAACGGGGTATGGAGGTAGTGTCGGCGTACGCAGAAGACCCCACGGTCATGGTGTCGAACGTCTCCAAAGTGAAGGCGGTTGGCACCATTCTACAGAAACACGAGTTACAGGTAGGAGACAAAATAAACTCTTACAGGTCAGCTGGCTTGCGGTTGGGCGCCTGGAGAGGCAGATCGATGCCGTCGGACGGTGTCGTTGAATGATGTCGTTGGACGCTGTATTGACGGATCAGTTAACCTGCTCGGGGTCTGGTTCGACCCCGACCTCCAGGTTGACAAGAACTGGGACGAGGAGTCAAACAGTTTGGCTAGTCATACCCAGAAATGGGCAGTGAGGAAGCTGTCCCCAAAATGTTGGGTAGAGGTGGAGAAAACCTACATCGCCCGTTCCTTGCCTCGGTTACCACTTCATCAGCTTGGAAAATCTCTTGTTTATTTTCTTGAGGAAGGAATGCGTTCCAATAGTCAGACGTCAGTCTGCGGTCAGCATACCTCTGTGTGGTGACATAGGTATGCTGTGGCTACTGGTTCGCTATCACGCACTGAGATTGCGTCACATGCAGCAATTCCTAGACGGCGAACGTTTTGGGCTCCGTTCATGAGACACGTCTTTCTGCAGTCCCTCTCCTTGTCAGAGCTGCAGCCCTAAGTGTAGGAAAGACTGAGGCTGGGAGCCTTGCATTTTGAGTATCACCTTCCTTTACCAGTCGGGCAATAGGATCGGTGGATGTTCCACTTTAGCAATATAGAGAGGATTAGTGGCAGGGAAGTGCAACTACATTCTCGTAGAGACTCTAGGCGTCGATGAAAAACGATCAGGCTAATCTGTTTCGCCTGGCAGTGCTACTGAGGATCGCTACGGGTTCGAGCGACGAATCCGTTCTGCACGCACTCGTTCAATGTCCGAGCATTGTTGACTTGTGGAATTACGTTGAACAGCTACTAACGCGTGTGGGACTGATCCGTTTATTGGCCGAGTCCTTAGCGATGATTTCCTCGCTGCTTTCTATTAATGGGGAAGGTGATGCAGTTTTCCTTTGTCTGGTGACGATTGCGAAAGTGGTTGTCAGGTGGTCGAGGCTGAAAGGTATGAAGATAGAGATAGTTCTCTTTCGTAGAGTCCCCATCGCCCTAAGTAGGAGTGGAGAAGGAATAATTGTCCTAGAAACGTGGTTGAGAATTGCAAAAATGGCAAGAGCGGATGACGCTGCTCTAAGTATAGACCAGTGAGTTGGAGGACAGGAATTGGAGATATTGGACGATGGAGTTCTTCGATTGTCCCTAAAGGTCCTCCAGTATTATGAAAACGACATTAGTATTGCCCTACATTCTTATTGATGTATGCAATGTATTCTTCTTTTTTCTTTTCATTTTATAGCGTGTATACTTTTTACATTTTTTAATCATTTCATTCCATTCTGTGTAAACACCTACAATTTATGTCTATCTTTGTATTGTTCCCCTTATCGGTCGCTCTGGTGGTAAATAAAAGAAATGTAAAATTATTATTATTATTATTAGTAGTAGTAGTAGTAGTAGTAGTAGTAGTAGTAGTAGTAGTAGTAGAAGTATTGAGTGAGCGAGCATCGTGTACCAT
>JAOPJW010003339.1:24113749-24124220 GCA_027122535.1 Octopus maya | reverse complement strand
TACGAGAGAATGACGATTAAAAAAAGACAGAAGAGAAAGAGTGTAAGGCACCAAGGTGTGAGTTATACCTCTCTTACCTTATAGTTTAAAAAAAATATATAAACACTTCTTTCTTTAGATTATAAATAAAAATTATTTGTGACTGTTTTATCAATGTACATATATGTATATCAAACTGTTTTATTTATTGCAACAGGTTTTACCTTGTGAATTTTCATGTGTCGTATAAGATGGCTATTTTGAGAGAAATTCTTCTGGCAGATTTCACAAGTATATGGTCTGTCACCTGTATGTGTTTTGATGTGGCGGACTAGTGTACTGTTTCGAGAAAATCGCTTGCCACAGATATCACAAGGGTAGGGTGTCTCTCCTGTGTGTGTTCGCATATGTTGCCTGAGATTGCTGTTGACAGAGAAACTTCTTGCACACACCTCACAATGATATGGAGTTTCTTTGGTGTGGGTGCGAATGTGTCTGATCAAGTCAATGCTTAATGAGAAACTCTTGCCACAGTCTTCACACTGGTATGGTTTCTCACCTGTGTGCGTTTTGATATGCTGTTTCAGGGCACTATTGTCAGAGAGACTCTTTTGACAAACTTCACACCGGAAAGGCTTCTCACCAGTGTGTATTCTCATATGTTTCTTGAAAGAACTGCTGTAGGAAAACCGTTTTTCACAGAGGCCGCACTGGTATGGCCTGTCTCCTGTATGTGTCCTCATATGAAGGATCAGGTGACTATTCTGGGAAAAACATTTGCCACAGTCATTGCACTTATAGGGTTTTTCTCCTGTGTGAATCCTTACATGTTTTTTCAAGGAGCAGCTGGCTGAGAAACCTCTACCACATACTTGACAGTGGTATGGTCGATCCCCAGTGTGTGTCCTGATGTGCAAAACTAGAGTATTCTTCTGGGAAAATGTCTTTTCACAAATATCACAGACATGGGTCCTTTTCACAGAGGCTACTTTGGTTGATTTTAAGAACTGAGTTTCCAATGATGGATCTGCTTTGAAAATAATTTGTAATTCTGGTGGATCCTCCATCTTGGATATTCTATTAAACAAATAAAAAAATTACAAAAATTAACAAAACAATAAGTAGGAATGACAAGAAATAAATCAATGTTAATGAAACTAACTGTTAATTTCATCTATCCTGTTTTTTATTTGTAGCCTTTAATTTTTTTTTTGCTAACTTCAGTCATTAGATTACAACCATGTAAGGGCAGTGCCTACAAAGTTTTTAACCAATCATTTCAGCCCCAGTACTTAATCCAGGCTGGAACTACAATCCCATTGATATCTAAATGTTGAATCTCTCAATTATGGGATTGAAAAAAAATTGCAAAAAAAAAATAGCAATACAAACATAAACAGACATATTTAAGTTATAAAAAGTTAACTGTTAATATCTTATATAAAACATCTTTTCCTGACTGAAGCAGAACAAACCCACTGATGGGAATTTTCATAAGTTTTCACTCTCAAATTATATATACAGTAAATGCCTGCATACTGAATAGTTACCTCCACAACATGTGGAGGTGCTTCACTAGAATCAGAAAACTTGGAGTTTCGATTTTTCAATAAGCACCATGAAATGTGATAAGGAAGTAAAATTATTCCCCTGGCCCATCAAGAATCACTGCAGAGATGCTTAAAATATCTGGTGGTGCTTGGCTATATTCTAGTAACCTGTAGAGTCAATCAGGTGATACATGAAGAAGTCATACCCAATGACTGGTGTAGCAGCACCATAGTCAACTGCTACAAAGGTATGAACAATTACAGAGGTATCAAGTTGTTGGATCAGGTAATGAAAGTCACGGAGAGGGTTATAGCCCAACTAATTAGGGAGAGAGTCAGTTTAGACGAGATGCAGTCTGGGTTTGTGCCAGAGAAAAGCATCACCGATGCTATATTTCAGGTAGGATAGCTGCAGTAGAAATACCTAGCCAAAGATAAACCTCTGAATCCGGCTCTCGTTCACCTGGACAAATCCTTTGACAGGGTCCCCTGATCCCTTATCTGGTGGTCAATGGAAAAACTAGGGCTAGATGAGTGGTTAGTGAGAGCTGTACAAGCCACACACAGGGATACTGTCAGTAAGGTGAGGGTTGGCAATGAGTATAGTGAAGAATTCTGGGTAGGGGTCCACCAAGGATCAGTCCTCAGTCCCCTCTTATTCATCATAGTCCTCCAGGCAATAACAGAGGAATTCAAGACAAGATACTCCAGGGAGCTTTTCTATGCTGATGACTTTGCTCTTATAGCTGAGTCACTATCAGAACTAGAGGAAAAGTTTCAGGTGTGGAAGCAAGGACTAGAATAGAAAGGCCTTAGAGTCAGTCTAGCAAAAGCCAACGTCTTAATAAGTAGAAAGGCAGACAAATGACAAACCCCTTCAGGTAGATGGCCCTGCTTGATTTGTAGAAAAGGGGTAGGTAGAAACTCCATAAGATGGACCTGGTGTAAGCTATGGACACATAAGAGGTGCAGCAATATCAAAGGAAGGCTAACTGAGATGATAGTTCTTGTATGTGGCAAATGCTCAGGAGCAATAAACACTGAAAATGTGCAGAAAACAGCTTCTGTCACATGCCAGGGGAAAAAACTAGATGTAGTTGATAGCTTCCATTACATAGGTGACCAAGTCAGTAGCAAGGGTGGATGCTCTGAAAATGTAGCTGCTAGAATAAGAATAGGCTGGGCAAAGTTCAGAGAGCTCTTAACTCTGCTGGTGACAGAGGTCTTCTGGCTCAGAGTAAAAGGTAGACTATGTTGTGTGCGAACAGCCATGCTACATAGTAGTGAAACATGGGCCATGACTGCTGAGGACATAAATAAGCTTGTAAGGAATGAAGCTAGTATGCTTCGGTGGATGTGTAATGTCAGTGTGCATACTAGACAGAGTATTAGTACCTTGAGAGAAAAGTTGGACATAAGAAGCAGCAGATGTGGTGTGCAAGAGAGACAATTGCATTGGTATGGTCATGTATTGTGTATGGATGAGGAGAGGTGTGTGAAAATGTGTCACACCCTAGCAGTAGAGCAAACCTGTGGAAGAGGTAGACCCAGGATGACCTGGGATGAAGTGGTGAAGCACAATCTTCAAACATTGGGCCTCATGGAGGCAATGACAAGTGACCAAGACCTTTGGAGATATGCTGTGTTTGAGAAAACCCAGCAAGCCAAGTGAGACCATAACCATGGCCTTAGCCCGTGCAGCATAACCAGACCATTTAGAGTACCTTTCAATCACTTGCGAAGACCTGTTGAGTCAAGTGAAGTCATTGTCATGGCCGATGACAGTACCACCTGATTGGCACCCATGCTGGTGGCATGTAAAAATCACCATTCAAGCATGGTTGATGCTAGTGCCGCCTGACTGGCCGCGTGCTGGTGGCACGTAAAAAGCTCCCACTATACTCTCGGGAGTGGTTGGCGTTAGGAAGGGTATCCAGCTGTAGAAACTTTTCCAGATCAGACTGGAGCCTGGTGCAGCCTTCTGGCTTGCCAGCCTCAGTCAAACCGTCCAACCCATGTCAGCATGGAAAGCGGACATTAATCGACAATGATGATGATGATGATAATATGCTTGGCACTCCTACGCACTCAACGTGTAATTAACGTGCAGGTAGCTGAGCAATTTTCAGGGAGATTCAGCGTGACACAAAATGTAACAAAGTCCTTTCAATTATAGGTACAATTCATTTTTGTCAGCAGAATGGACTGGAGCGTGAAATATCAGAAATGCTCCAAGACAGAATGCGCCGTCGGGAATCTAACTCACGACCTAACGATTGAGAACCGAATACCCCAAGCCATGCGCCTTCACTATATGCATACATTACATCACCAGATATTACCAACTAATAAAGGTATATTCCTAAATTTTGGGGGAATTTTGGGTTTACACACATACCTCGTGTGATAGATGTGTGTGTGCTTGTACATGCACATTCAAACGCCTAGGATTTGAATATAAGGGAAAGCGATTTCCTAGCAGCTTGCTGTCTGCTACTGACCAGAAAAGGCAGTGGTGTGAATGTTGGTTTCGGAAAGATGAACAGAAGTTAGTTTAATTTTAATTATAAAACTGGCAGACTGGTCGAATAAGAGCCAGGAAAATAAATATAACTCTTAAAATATGATAAATGAAAAGCAATCCAAACAGTTTGAAATTATTTGGGATAGTTACAGCGGAAATATATGATTTGCACCGATTGTATCGATACTTTTAACTATCAATACAATCAATAAAAGTCGTACATAAACTTTTCAAGTTCAATTTTTCTCTTCTTATTTTATGCTTACAATTCTGTACATTGTATAATCGAAATTCATAATAAGAATTACTAAAAGCACAGGACTACAGGGTATAGCAGAAAAAGTAACAAGGTGATGTGAAAACGATTAAGCTGAATTAAGATACTCAAGGGGAGGGGAAACGTGTTTTAATTTTTACGAAAAATAATATAGTCTAGTAACACTCATAATGAACTCTGGAAACGTGGAGTGGAGTGATGTGATGTGAAGAGAGAGAGAGGGGGAATTCCAGTGAATGGGGTGTTGTTGTTGATAGCGCAGAAAAGAACAATCGCTGAATCAGAACTAAACTTATGTGACACTTGTAAAATATTTTCCTTGACATTTATACATTTTTTTCAGAATTATTTTATTGCAGAAGTTTCAGTCGTAATAACTTGGTCAACTTTCCATTGTATTCTGAATTAACACCTGTTCCCTTTTTCCTTCCGTTTTGAAACCAACCTGCGTATAAATTTACAACTTTCGTTCAGTAGTAGACGGGCAAACAATGATTTTATTGTATTTTCTATTCTAGGCAACAGCAACCCCGATTAAAAACACAAATATGTATAAGCACGTTGATAGCCATACCTCTACATGCAAACATATGCATCAGCACAAATACGTACACCAAAGTTTCAGCTGTCAGCAAAAACTTTAAATAGCTACGAAGTTTTTGCAGACATCGAAACAATCGCAAGGACATTCGCCAAAAGTTTCCCAAACAACAAATTCCGACAAGTTGTCACCACTACTACATAACAATTTCTCCTTCTAAAAGGTATAAGTATAAATTTAGAATAGTACCTACCACTTTCCAGTGCTTATTCCATGCTTAAATTCAGTTAGGATTACAAGTACAAATCTACATGATCGTAGGCGAAACGTACAAAAATCCGCAACTGTCCGTTTTAAAAACAAAAGAGCAAATTTATATATTTATATAAAAAAATGACAAACAAAAACATCCAATAAAAATAAAAGTATCTAAAACAAATTAAGACACAAGCAGAAATAAATATGTTCCCACACAGTTTTAGCTAAATTTTGCCATTTGCTAACAGGAAACTTCTTACGAAGTTTTATGTAACTACTGAAGAATTAGTAACGCCAAAAGTTATTGGAAAAAATACAAATGAAATATTATTAAAGTTTAGTCATATTTTTTTCTTCATTTCTTTCGGTATGAAGATTGAAGTGAAAATGTAAAATATGAAAAAAAAGTTATAGAAACTACGGAAGTAGGTTATTACCTTAAGTCGGTCATTTTCCGCAACAGTTTCCTTCCTGTTGTTTCTTGTTTTTGTTTTGTTTTTTTTTTTTTCCACACTCGAGAAAGTTTTAATAGAAAATTTGAAGTAAAAGAAAAAGTTTGTATATCTTTTTGTTGAAGTATTTGGTTCCGATAGAATTTATATATGTACATAAATATATATTTGTGGTCCGAAAGAGGAGTAAATTAACAACAATAAAATAATAAATAAGCCTGTTAAAGTTTAAAAGTCAGTGAAAAGTTAGTTCTGACACCCGGCACACCCATTGAGTAATCAGAGTTACCTCCCTTGCATACAACGCCTCCTCATATTAACACTAAAGATAGTCGGTCGCTATTGAACACTTTCATTTGAGGTTCTCAAATATATACAGACAAAAAAGTCAAGAAAACACTAATTAGATTATATCTCGCCCCGCATGATTCCTTCTTCATTTTTGTTTCTTTCAAACAAAAAGTTTTTGTAAACAAATAAATTCTATTTCTGAATATTATGAATGTTTGCCTGTATGTTTATGAAATATCATTTTCTTAACCTCTTGTGTATTTGTAGTTTACATCATCATCACCACCACCACCATCATCGTCAACATCATCATCATTTTTATTCCTTTCTACAATAAGCACAAGGCCTTAAACTTTTTTAGTGGAGAAGCTAGTCAATTACACTGACCCCGGTGCTCAACTGGTACTTATTTCATGGACCCTATAAAGATGAAAGTAAAGTCAACCTCGGCAGCATTTGAATTCAGAACATAAAGGACCGGAAGAAATGCCACTAAGTATTTTGTCCGGCGCGGTAACGATTCTGACAGTGAACATAATTACGTTTATGTTTCTGCATTTGTAAGAGTGAAACACAAGATGTTAAACTCGTTGTTTTGATTCATAGACTAGCTTAGCCAAATACGACGTTCTGCTCCAGGTTTCTAACTATATAATCGTGCACGATAACTTGAGTCTGAATGTAAACAACGAACTTTACTTTCAACGACATAAAGGTAAGCAGGTCCTTAGCTAAGAAGTGTAATGCAGATATAAAAAATGGGGGCTAATGCAGTTTCGCACATTACCTTTAAAATTGCATTGTTTTGAAAAAATTTCTTCGGGTTCCTAAGTCGGCGATTACAAATATACCACCCCCCAAAAAAATTCAAAATTTCACCCACCACCACCACCAGTGGAGCTCGTGTATAGACACCGTGGAACTGCCGCACCCCCTATTTCCACTCGATATTATCGATAACATTTAATATAATGAGTCCTTTTTCCTTTAATTCTTTCTTTATACGTGTACATTATATAATCCTTAAGCTTAATGTCAGTAGCCATTCCCTAGTTTATGAAAAGAATTGAAAAATCCTTGTGCGCTTCACAGTTACAGCAACGCGGTGTTTGGCTGTTGTGCACAAGCTCAAATGTCTGAGATAGGAAGCTTCATGCTAGGGAGAGGGAGCAATGCATGAACTACAGTGCTGACCCTGGTGTTCTGGTGAAAGGTAGTGTTTCTTTTTGACTCCGCATGTTGTGCTTAAAAACGTGTTTATATTCTTGAATATGATAAAGTGTAGAATTAGATTATCCTGCTTCCAGTTTCAGTGTTGCTGCCAGAATTTGAAATATAGGGCATATTTTCCCCCTTATTGTGTGATTTAGGGAGGATTTTTGAAAACCAAAGGGTAATTTATGGCAGTGTTCAATGAACAAATTAAACACACTACCTGGCAATGGCTAAAATGTGAACCGATCAAGTTTATGTATAAATTTTCTTTTTTTTATGTTTGTTTCCTTTTACACAGTATTAAAACAACAGCTAAAAAATTTCTGAAGCAGCACCCCAACTAATTTTATCTATGAGCTGCCCTTGCCCCCAATTTTAAATTTTAAACTTTAAAATATGGGGATTTTAACAACAATATCAAAACAACAGTTTCTAGTTTAGCCAAATGAACATAGAAAGTGTACTTTACATACGTGCTTTAATGAAATTTCCACACTTCAATATACAACAATACATTCAGAGTGAAAGGCTGGGGGGGGGGGGGGTTAAAAATCTCAAAAATTTTATTTTGTATATTTGTAATTTCCGACATCTAAAACCTTGGAATCTGAAGAAATTTTTTCAAAAAAATGCATTCTTGAAGGTGAGGAGTGAAACTGCATCAGCCCAACAAAATGTATACTGCAATGCTACGTTTCGATATGAAACCAAAATGTCAATCAAGTGGACATACACTTAATGGAAAAGTGTATTATATGTGAACATTAGATGAATTGCTTGAGACACTCATTAATATTGGACATTTGTTGTTTCAATGATCCAAACCAATATTTAATTTTTGAAGATTGGAACATAGTGTTAAAATAAGTAAATTATTGGTTATCGTAAAATACCCATACAAGTGCTGGCACCCAATTTCCTGGCACTGTAGTTTCCCTTGCTCCAAGCAACTAAAGCAAAACACTGTTTTCAGGAGAGTTTCATAGGATCAATTCTTGTAAAGTGTTTTGAATCTGACAATATGCATCTTCCTCTTTGTCTGAGAAAGAGGAAGAGACAGTAGTTTTTGGTTGTTGCTATAACTGTGAGTAAAAAATTATTTTTTTGTCTTCTTCTGTTATATAATGTACCGATCCTCGTGCTGAGTTAGGTACATTAAAGCTGTAAGGTTTAAGTTCAGCTTGAAACTCTTGCATTTTACTAAATCTGTATAATAAAGCACAAGAGAATTTTTTCTGGCAACTGAATAAATTATACTACTTAATTTTGATAAAGTTTCATGTGGTTTTTATTTAAACAATAATCCAATGGTAACTTTAAGAGTTAGGATACAAACTTTAAGTACTAAACTCAAAATGTGTGATAACTTTTGAAAAGAAGCTAATCAAATATTAAGATTTATAGAAACCTAACAATCCAAGCAAGATGATGGCTCGGTGCTTTAGTGGTGGTCAAGATTATAAACAAATGAACCAGTAACATTTAATCTGGATTTCAATTTCCACAAAGGTCAAATTAATCTTCATTTTTATTCCTTAAACATGTTTTTGATAAAATAAGTACCAGCAATAACAAACAGATTAAAATCTAGATTATAACTGATAGATTAAAAACAGTTACCATCAAACGTTCATTTGGTCACTGCCATATCAAGAAATACTTTAATAGACATACTCAGCTTCATCATCAACAATACTATATGTTGTTTGTTTTTATATCAGTCTTTCCCTATCTTAAATTACTTATGTTGCTAGTTCCACCTCTACTTGTGTTGATAATTATAGAACTGCCAAGAACAATATCCACTTACAACTGATCACTTGTGAGTGCAAATTTTATTCTAAGCAGTAATTACCTCAAATACTGAGTTGCCATGCTTATATAATTTTCTCCATGTTTCCATAACTGGATATAAAACCAAACTGAATCCTGAATCTATAAATTTTATTCTTGGTAAAATACATCAGTGGAATATCATAATACTATATGTAGCCAGGGGTAAGGGAAGAAAAAAAAAAAAAAAGCAAAAAACAAATTTAGCAGACCTCTTAAATCTTTGACTGCTATGGGAGCATTTCGCTAAGGTGATGTTTTAGTAGGTGTTTTTTCATATGACAACTCTGACTGAAGGCTTCCCCACACACTTCACAGGGGAAAGGTTTCTCACCAGTATGTACAGTGTAATGTCTTTTTAGTGCACTATTTTTTGCAAATGGTTTACCACACGTTTCGCACTTGAATGGTTTTTCTCCAGTGTGAATCAAAATGTGCTGATGGAGATGACCACTCTGGGTAAAACATCGACCACAGATATTACATTTAAATGACTTCTCCCCTGTGTGAATCCTCATGTGTTTCCCCAATGAACCCTTTTCACTGAAACATTCTTCACAGATCTCACACTTGAAAGGCTTCTCACCAGTGTGTGTCCTATAATGGCTTTTAAGTTCACTACGTTGTGCAAAGGACTTTTCACACAGAGAACACTCATGTGGTTTTTCCCCTGTGTGAATCATGTTGTGTCGTTTGAGGTGTGCTTTGGTAGTAAAACCCTTACCACATATATCACAGTTAAAAGACTTATCCTCTTTCATTTTGTTGTGATACCCAATTAGATTATCAAAAGCAAAAGTATTTATATGTAAAGCAACAGGGACAGGATTTTTATCAAGATAAATTTCGCTGTCTTCATTGATATAAATCATTTCAGTACAGGTATTTTGATGAGTTTCTGTTTCAAATGTGTTCTCAACAAAATGCATTTCCCAATGAGACAATAGATCATCTTCCCTCATGAAAATTTCCTGACATATGTCACACTCAAATGATTTAGCTTCTTTATGATGTATTAAGTGTTTTTTCAAGAAACAACTCCGAGTAAAGGACTCGGGACAAAAACTACATTGAAATGGTTTCTCTCCTGTATGCACCCTATAGTGTCTTTTCAAAGCACTATTTTGAGCAAAATTCCTACAGCAGATCTGACACTGGAAAGGTTTTTCACCAGTGTGGGTCAGAATATGTTGTCTCAACTGACTACTTTGGATAAAACCACGTCCACAAATGTTACACTCAAAGGATTTTTCTCCAGTGTGAATTTTTATATGTTTCCGTAGTGAACCACTTTCACTGAAAGACTCATTGCAGATTTCACACTTGAAAGGTTTTTCTCCAGTATGGATGCGGAAATGGCTTTTTAGGTCATTGTTTTGTGTAAAGGCCTTTTTGCAGATGCCACACTTGAATGGTCGTTCTCCAGTGTGTATCCTATGATGGCGTTTCAAGTGGGAATTAGTGAAAAATTTTTTCCCGCATATATCACAATGGAAACGTCTCTCATTTGTATGTGTTTTACGATGCTGTTTTAAGTTCTTCAGACGGAAG
>JAOPJW010003339.1:23489470-23502282 GCA_027122535.1 Octopus maya | reverse complement strand
TTGGTAGACAAAAGTGTAATATAAGTGTAAAAAAAATGTGTATTAAATGAATATGAAAACAAAAATTTGCGCTAACGAACCGGAAGGTGTGGAGAGGACTTTCGGAAAATTCACAAGATCCGATTTTTCCCCTGGTAACTTTTAGGAAAATGGATATCTTTTAATGAAATTTTATATAAATACCCTTCGAACGGCATAGATTATGATTATAAAGAAATTTGTGGGGAAAATTTTTTTCGAGGGTTTGAGAGAGGACTTTCGAAGAGTAAGAAATTCATAAATTATTTTTTTTTGCTCGAGTGTAATGGAAAAAAAGTTTGAAAAAAATTTCAAATTCATTTATTTTTTGTTTAGAGTAATAGAAAAAAGGTTTTAAAAAAAAAAAAAGATCCGATGTATCATGGTGAGAGAAACAAATTCATAAATACGGTGTTGAATATAGTTTCACTGTGGAAAAAAGTTATGGGCGATTTAGCTGTTGTTTTTAGCACATCTCCACCGTTGGGGCTAAGAAGAGCTGTGTTGAATGTTTACAGTAAAGAAAAATGCGCCAACGCACCCCTTGGATAAAAAGAAAATTCCCCACAAATTTCTTTATAATCGTAATCTTTGCCGTTTGAAAGGTATTTATAAAAAATTTCATTACAAGATATCCATTTTCCTAAAAGTTATGAGGGAAAAAATCGGATCTCGTGAATTTTCCGAAAGTCCTCTTCCACCCCCCGGTTCGTTGGCGCAAATTTTTGTTTTCATATTCGCTTAATACACATTTTTTACACCTATTACACGCGTTTTTTTTTGTTTTTTTTTTGGTGGTGGTGCGGGGGTCAGGTGTTAAAATAAACATTAACCCAAATTTTAAATGAGGAAATTATTTGAAAACTACTTTTAAAAATTATGCTTTTCGTATTTGTAAAGGTATTCAAAGTTTACATAGCTGTACATTAAGAACATCTATGATAGAGAGTAGAAATATTTCTTCGTTATTCTAGTTTCCAATTCATGCCACTGGCTACTCTGAGTTATTTTCTCTTAGTTCATTTTCGCTATGCTCATTTCGTTATGTAAATTCCCATTGGCCATAAATGTTCTCTATTTTTTTTTCGGCATAAATCTCAGTCATACGTATGACTGGAGTCAAGGTAGAAAGTCTGCTGTGCTGATGACACCTACTAAGGCAGGTGAAAGCGCATGGCTCAGTGGTTAGAGCGTTGAGCTTACGATCGCGAAGTTGTGATTTCGAATCCCGGAGCGGGCTGCGTGTTGTGTTCTTGAGCAAGACACTTTATTTCACGTTGCTCCAGTTCACTCAGCTGTAGAAATTAGTTGCGACGTCACTGGTTCCAAACTGTATCGGCCTTTGCCTTTCCCTTGGATAACACTGGTGACGTAGAGAGGGGAGACCGGTATGTATGGGCAACAACTGGTCTTCCATAAACAACTTTGTCCGGACTTGTGCCTCGGAGGGTAACTTTCTAGGTGCAATCCCATTGTCAGTCATGACCAAAGGTGGGTCTCTCAGCTCACTAAGGCAGAAACACATATAAACAGCTGTCCTCTTGTCCAGTAAGAAAGACTTCTCTCTTAATTTGTGTTTGTATGTGTTTGCGCGCAGGCGTCACTGAATGGTTAAGAATCCCACTTTGCAACCATCTCGTTTCGGGTTCAGTTCCACATTGCAGCACCTTGAGTTACTATCTTCTACAATACCTTCAGTTCGATCAATGTGAGTGAATTTGGAAGAAGAAAACTGTTGAAGACCGTGATGCGTGTATACTTTGTCACTGCTTGACAATCCGTGTTGATTTATTTACGCCCCCATAGCCTAGCAGTTCAGCAACAGAGACCCTCGATCATTTCTACCAAAAGCCTTCAAGGTAGTACCCCAACTTCGCCTCAGTCCAATGACTGGAGCAAGTAACATACATAATATATTACTTGTTTTAGTCATTAAGTAAGTACGTGCGTGCATGCATGCATACACTGCTAACAAATTTTAGACATATTTTTTCTTTTTACATGAAACAGATTTTTTGTTTCCAGTGAATTAGTGTTTTTTTTTTTTTTTTTTTGACATGGACATCAAATGTTTCATCTGAAATGTTTAGCAACTTAGGTTGATAAAACTGTTTTCTTTCTTCCTCTGCTATGGCACTATTTCATGATTTGTCGTAGAGAGTATTGTTTGAAAGTGTATGAATATGAGGTGTGGTTATGTCGTAGCTGGGCTTGCTTCCCAACCATGTGTCATCTACTCTAGCTCCCTGCCAACTAAAGCCTTGTGAATGGACTTGATTGACGGAAACGGAAAGAAGTTCGTGTTATGTATATATGTATGGATGCTACTTTGGTGTGTGATCTACAATTGAAAGGGAGATTACTTCTCAATTTCTAAATTTTTTAAATAAATTCTTGTCTTAGCATTGTAAATGTATTTTTTTTCAAAATTCTCACTAAGAAGAGGAGAGGAAGGTTGTGATGGCATTGGCTGCAGCATAAAGGGTGTGAGTGGAGCAGGAGTTAACTGGGTAGGTAGGTGGGTATCATCATGGTAAGGGTGACTAATAACAATAAAACCATGTATCATTTATGTCTTAGTAAATAATAATAGAAAATTGAGAATAAACAATAAAATAATTAAAATAAGCGCGTATATCGCACAAGTCTGGGAGCTGCGAGTTTTGCAACGTAAAGTTGGCAAAATTTCACCGTTTTCCCTTCACTTCACTACACCGATGATATGGACCAACATTTTCTTAATCATCTAAAAGGTCATTTTTTCGTAAAAATGCAATTGCCTTCGTCTCATCACTGATTGCATTGTAAAATTCTTTAGCTAACATCTTAAGGGTTTTTAGAAATTGAAAACTAAACTAAAGTAATCTCGCTTTAAATGGTAGATGACACGCTAAAGTAGCACCTATGTATGTATATGTGTATCTTTGTTTTTGTCTCCTGCCACCACTTCAGTACATAAACAGCAACGTTTTAAGTATAAATTTACATCACAATTAGTGAACCGTGGTGTCATTGGTGACAGATTTCCGACTGATTAGTTAGTGGTTCATTGCATTTCTGGTAATGAAAATTAACATGGAAGTATTTATATTTCAAGGAATATTGTTTGTAAAGCATTGCATTCTCCTTGCCATACAAACAGACCCAACTGGTTAATTTGAGACTATTTCAAAAATAACACGTCTTTATAAACATCATGAATTAAAGACTATTTTTACATGTAACAAGTCTTACTAACTTTTCATGTGATTCAGGATAGATTGTATTGAAGTTATGAAATAATAATGAAATTTATTGGTTGAACTGAATCATGTTAAGTGTAGGTCTCGTGACATAATTGCCAGTACAGGTATACAGTAGAAGTAGTTTACTCTGTTTATACTTAAGGCTACAAGAGATATTCACCGTTAATTGCAGGATGACTGTTGTGATTATAAGCGTGCCCACACCTTTATGGCTGGTTTAAAACAACCTATTAGTGTGTATCCATCCGCCAGCATGATCAAAGTTGCAAAAATCTGGAGTATGCAGGAAGATAATTGCTAGAAGGTTTCAAAAGGACTGAGTTATCAAAAGTCGTAACCTCGTTTCCATCCAAACATTTTCACAGTTCTTCCTAAGGTTTTTAGGTTGTACTAGTGCTAAAGTGTCTCACCTGAAGTACACAAGAAAGAGAGTGAGTATTTTTGTTGAGGAATTCGTAATTGATCAAGTCATCAATAGACACAACTGCAGAGTTGCACCTTTCTATAGTTCTTGTTGTCATGTAAAAGCAAGAACTGTCCTGGTAATGAGGTTTGGAACCATTGCAAGAAATGGACATGTGGTTTTATTTAATTTCAAAGAAGCTGGTTTTAACAGCAACACAGCAAATTGTCTGAATATCTTTGATAAAGTTCTGATACCACGGGTTATCAAATATCATGATCTGAATGAGGTTATGTTCATCGAAGATTAAGCACCAACACGCAGTTCAAAGCGCTTGCAGAAGGAAATCACAAGCTCTAAACACATGTGATATTTGGAATTCTAATGCAACACCTTACAACTTTGTCATACCGAGACATTCAGCTCTATCAATGTGAATGATGCAACGAAAGCATGCAGATGTCAGCATTCCTATTCAGCTAAATATAATTGTTGATGATGACTATATTGAGTAATGCACGAAAAAGAACGCTAGTGAAGGTCGCGATTTTTGACAAACAAAACTTCTATTCTTTTATTCGATCATCACTAATTAGAACACAAGAGTATATAAAAAAAAATGTCAAGAGTTTGAATGTTATTGTTTTAATTGTAATAATCTAAAAATTAACTGCAGGTCGTGTTGTTGTTGTTGCTGATCGTTTTTTGTGGTTGTTGTCAGCATCTGTCTCTGGTGTTTTTCAATGCTTTCTCTGCTGTATCCCAAAGCTTTCTGTCAAGGAGACAAGACGTGCAGAATTTATACTAATCGACAGGCTCAGAAGGAAGCGTGCCAAACGATAAAATCGTCGCTGGAGCCTATTCCACGCAAAATCGCAACTAGTCAGATTTTGTTGACCACGTGGGTAATCTAGCGAATCGTGACATCGAGAGATTTCTGAATATTCCCAGTAATGTCTTACATTATGAGAAAGATACAAAATTTCACGCTTCTCTCTTTCTGTTTACTTTAGTTACAGGCATTGAAACATTTTAATACAAATAATTTATTCAACTCTTTACCTAAATCATGAAATTCTAGTTACCCCTCAACTAAATTCCACTAATGAGGTATTAATCAATACGAGACAATAGAAGACATTTATCCAAGATTCTCACAGCAACATTGAACTGAAAGTATTAGGTAGTAATATGACCTAAACACACAACCGTGGCTGGCCTTACAATAAAGGTTAAAATGGGAGCCTGAGGAGTATTTCAGTCAACATTTGCTTACCACAACAATGTGGCAATCATTATAATTGGTTACGTAAAGACTGCGAGCTAGCAGAACCGTTAGCACGCCGCGAAAACTGCTTAGCGTCATTTCCTCCGTCTTTACATTCGAGTTCAAATTCCACCCAGGATCGACTTTCAGGGTTGATAAAATAAATACAAGCACTGGGGTCGATGTAATCAACTTACCCTCCCTTCAAAAATTGCTTTGTGTCAAAATTTAAAACCGTTTTCAAATTCCGTCGACTTTGTCGTCCTTTCGGAGTCGGTACCAACTGAATACTGGAGGCGATGTAATCGACTAACCCAACCAATTTCAGGTTTGTGCCAATAGTAGATTGGATTATGGTTAATCATGGAAAGCAGCGAGGTGGCAAAATCGTTAGCACGTCCAGAGTTCAAATTCCGCCGAGATCGACTTTCCCTTTCATCCTTTCGGAGTCGACAGCTCTAATGCTACGTTAGGTCTGGTGGCTAAGTGGTTTGAAACTTAATACCATAAGTAAAAGTAGAACAATTTTTTTGCTATAGTTCCAAATATTCGCCTTTCTCTTTTGAAGAGGCAGAAAATATTTTTGCTCCTTCCAACAATTACGAACCCATTACAAAGATCAAGTGAGGTCGACAATGGAATACTAGTTCCTCATCTAGGGCGGTGTTGCTACTATACACACATTCTAAGCTGCCTCCAATAAAAGACCACCTGAGTGATTGGTATGAAGTTGTTTGCCAGTACACACCAAACCCCAACTCACAGATATTCCGTCTCCACTCTCTGCTTTTCTACTGCTACTATAGTGACCTCTGCTCCTTTGTTGCCAACGTGTCAGGTCACCTCCACTCAGGCTCTCTTGATTAATCTGTGAAATACGTTCTTTCCAGCTGCTGACCAAGGCGAACCTATTGTTAATCTTACCAATCTAGGTACTTGCCATGTATCCCTATTACATAAAGTAATTTCCCTTAATACTACACCCACCTCACTTGAGGGAAGGTCTGATTTTATGACCTCACTAGTGCCATGTAAAAAGGATCAGTACAGTCTGTTAAGTGATTGATGTTAGGATGGGTATCCAGCCACAGAAACCATACCAAAGCAGACATTGGAGCATGGTGCAGTCCAGTGGCTTGTTGGCTCCCATTAAACCATCCAACCCATGCCAGCATGGAAAAGAGACGTTAAATGATTATGATGATGATGATGAAAGCAATTATACTCTACATATCACAGTAATAATGATATGCTGATCTTTTTAAAACTATTCTGAATTTGCAGATTCTTTTTGATTAGTTAAACTAGAGAGTACTTATAGTGGCATGCAATAGTCTTTTTAGCAATTAAATCAGTGGTTCTCAACTGGGATCTATATAAGATTTTGTTGTTAATTTATTTGAAATAAATTGCTTATACTTCTACAATACACAAAAAATATCTATTTTTTTTTATACAATTTCCAACAATATTTGATATAAAAATACTATAGTTTTTAAACATGGAATGGTTATGAAGATCTACCTGAGTAAAATAGGAACCAATGTGGTTCCATAGACAAAGAAAAAATGGTTGAGAATCACTGATTTAAATAAATAACATTTTTATTTTTAATAATGATATATATTCATACAATAGGTACACAAACACAGATACTACGACCATCACTCAGAATCGAAGGATAACTTTGCAGAATGTACCATACTTTTGCAAATTACTTTAGGGCTTGTGTGGTCACAAGCAGACACAGACGTCCTTAACCCACCTTCCCCTCCTAAATGAGACAGCTGGATAGAGTGCAGCACCAGTAGTTGGCTGAATAGACTGGAGCAACATGAAATGAAGTGTCTAGCCCTGGGCATTTGGTCTATTAATCAAACCCATGACCCTGTGATTGTATGTATATCATCATCATCATTTTAACATTCCCTATTTTATGCTTACATGGGTTAATCAAAGCTTGTTGAGGCAGATTTTCTACAGCTGGATGCCCTTACTGTTGCTAATCCTCAACTGTTTCCAAGGAAAGTTATATTTCTTCATCTCCAGACATGTTTTTTTTCCAAACTGTGCTAGAAGATACTTCTCAAAGATCCATGTAGCAGGATGAAACCTGGAACCATGCAATTGTGGAGTGAACATTATCGTGCTATAAAGTCATGCCTGGCCTTAAAATTTTGAGAAATGTAAAATGAGTAGCAAATCACAAATCAATCTTGGGTTTGAACATTTGGTTCAACAGGGTTTTATAATTCTGTAGCAACCCTTATGAATGTTGCTATGTGAATAGACAATGGCACTTTGACCCTAAAGCATTCAAATTACTCTATCAAATGTAATGTTTATTCATATTGTTTTGAACTAAATATGCATTGAGATTTTGATTATGATTGCTTACTCTTAGAAGGACATTGTAGGGTAGGTGTGAGAGACGTGATCTGGTCAGTTTGAACATAAAACAGGCAGAATATTTGGGCCTGATTAGGCCAGTTTAAATATTAAAAGGTTAAAGTAAAAGCTTAACTGCTAGGAGAAAGGAAACATGGATCCAGATTGAGATGTTATTTAGTCAATGGAACAAAAAAGCAGAGATGATGATAGCCCTAATGATACTGTTTAGCCTTGATTAATCAGACTTGTTATGATTAAATACCTTCCAGCCATGACCATCCTATCATCACCAATTTTTATCTGTAAGTATAAACAAACCTCTGTCACAAAAAATAAACACATACACAAGCTTCCAAACATTTTCCATTTCCAACCCTACTAATCAAACAGATCCATTAAAGTCATTCTGGCCATGACCATCTGGTATGAAAGAGACTACAGTATCTCATGTGTCCTTCCTTTTTTATGATAGGGTTTGATGAAGGAGAAATTTGAGCAACAGCATAGAAGTTCCTACAGACTTTAGATGTGAAAACGTCAGTGGAAAGTAGATACACAATGCTAGTAGTATGAAATGGTAGAATTTTAAAAGTTTACAGATTTGAAAATATGGTCAGATTAAGTTCTACCTGGTACAAGCACCCTGTAATTGAATATGAGGTGTCTCATGATCAGATGGTTGGTGACAAAACATAGAACACCACCCAGTTTACAGAAGTGTTTGGGGAACCAACAGACAAAACCAGGTGACTTGAGACATATTGAAATGCTATATTGTTGTGCACCTATAGCTCTACGAGTTATAGATTGTAGATGGAGATTTAAATATATATGACTACCACCTTACTTCCAACCATGAAGTCTTTTTTGAAAGGGAAGCACTTTCCGGATAATGATGAATTTATTTCCAAGGTAATGTCTTGGCCCCAGATGCAACCTACCAACTTCTACAGACAAGGTCTTCACAGCTGCATAAAGCAATGAGAGAAGAGTATCACCATTGGTGGTGGTTATGTAGAGAAGAACTAATAATTATGCTAAGTTTTGTTTGTCCCAGTCCTTGGGAAGTGGGTTGGGGGAATTCTTTAATGAACACCCCTCGTAAATCAAACAAAATTTCCATTTCACTCTGCTTCAAATTGATTCCAACTGCCATAAAGATTTCTTAGACTGATGCAATGCCACAGATAATGAAGAGTTAAAGTACAGTCAATTATATTGACTCCAACACTTAATTGGCACTCTATTTTATTGACCCCACCAGAAAGGTGAAAAGAAAAGTTGATGCTCACAGTATTCAAACTCAGAACATAACTAAAACCTGCAATTTTACTGTTATCAGTTCCAGTTATAATAACAGTTTATATTATAAGCATAACAGAAAAAAATCTGGTTGCTGTGGGTTTAGTAAAGACTTCTATACTTCATTATTTCCTTATTTTATTAACTCTAGACAAATGAAACAAAGATGATCTTGGCAAAACTTGAACTCATAGCATCTGTAACCAGATACCATGCCAAACATTTGAAAGGACAGGGTAGGGTTCCAGTTATTAAGAAACATTTTTTTTACTGCTGCACTTCAAGATAAAAACTGTATTATTAACATGCTTTCCTGGTTTATTCTGCTGCTTAGATCCTGATGTTTATACACTTCAAAGATTCCTCAGCAAATGAAGGCTTCATTATGCAAGATTTTTGCACAAGACAGATTATAAAACTGAAACAGGATGATGAGCAGGATATGCATTACCGTGTGTGTGTGTGTGTGTGTGTGTGTGTGTGTGTGTGTGTGTGTGTGTGTGTGCCCTCGTCCCTGCAGTGTTGGACTGAGATGGGAATGTTGCAGTATTTAGTAGCAAAGTTAAAATAGATAACAGAGAACTAGAGAGACAGACAGACAGACAGAAAGCTAGAGAGGGTGGGGAAGAGCACAAGACACTGGAACAGGATGATGAGCAAGATATTTTATCAAATAAAGAGTGATTGCCAAATGTTGGTACTCAAAGATGAGTAATCTTTAGCTGTAGGGAGTACAGAGGCAAGTGCTTGTTGAGAGTAAAGAGTTTTGTTCAATGGAGATAGGTTTTCAGTTTGGCTGCTGTTGTTACCATCAGAAGTTGGAATTGAAAGTAAAGATTTTATTTTTGTTGGGTCATGAGTACGTTTGTGTCGGTGCAACTTATCAGAACGAGCAAACTGCTTGCCACAGACTTCACATCCAAATGGCTTCTCGCCTGTGTGCACGCGCCTGTGGCATGTCAGTTTGTCCCGACGTGAAAATCGCTTTTCACATGTGTCACACATGAACGGTTTCTCACCGGTATGCGTCCGCCTATGACACTGGAGGGTATCCCTCCTTGCAAATCTTTTAGGGCACAGGTCACATGGATGGGGTTTCTCCCCTGTGTGTGTGCGAATATGGCACTTGAGCTTGTCTGACTGAGCAAATGCTTTCCCGCAGATATTGCAGGGAAATGGCCTCTCTCCTGAATGCACACGGAGGTGAGACTGGAGTTTGTCCCGACGAGAAAACTTCTTGCCACAAGTCTCACAACCAAATGGCTTCTCATTATCATGAATTCTTCTATGACATTGCAGTGTATCACGTCGAGCAAAGCACTTTTTGCAGATGTCACAGACAAAGGATTTTTCAGAGGCAGAAGGCACACAGTTGAAATGATTATTTGAAGGCGAATCTGTTAGATAAGGAGTAATGATTGGGGTTGAATTTGGAGAAGCGACAGTCTCATGTGAGGTCCCCATATTGTCACGGAATGTTAAGAAATCATGTGAGCGTTCACCACGCGAGTTAGATTGAGTAGATGATGGTAGTGTGGGATACAGTTCTGCAAGTGGAGGGTACTTAGATTCAGAGCCAGAGAGCGTTTCTGAGGTTGATGCATTTACTGCCTGCATACGTTCATAAGCTAACTTGTGCATTTCGACAAGGTCCCAAGATGGAACAAATGGAGCATGTGCAGTGTGTGGTGCGTGAGTGTGATGATGGGTTGGGGCACCAAAGTTATTGCTGATGTCATAGAAAAATGGCTTTTCACTAGGTTGTAAGGCACCAACAGTGGGATTATGTACTGAATGTAGTTTTTTGTGATTCTGCAAAATATTGAATCGTGCAAATTTTTTACCACAGACATCACAGGAGAAGGGCTTATCAGACGGCAGTAGAGATTTCTTGGGGTTGGGAAGAATTGTACGGACAGGGACAGCAACTTTGTACATTTCACTTGGACAAGATTGCACAGCATCAACATGAGAAGTACCCATAACATCTCTGGAACTTGGCGAATGTTTCTCAGACGCTTCAGCAGCAGTTTTCATTTCCTGCGTCTTGTGGTGGTATAAATCGCCAGTGTGAATAGGGCAGTCCTTCTTATTTCTATGCATATCCATCATGTCACTTACGCTTTCATAAAAACTTTATTATCTGGAAAAAAAAAAAGAAAAAAAGACTTAAAACATACAGAGAAAATTATATTTTATCTCATCTCATTATAATCATAATCATCTTTAAAAGGGTTAAACTTCAAAGTTAAAAGGTTACAGAATCTGAATTTACTCAATAACTAATATATATCACCTTTATTATCAGTTTTAAGTAGCAAGATGGCAGAATGGTTAGCAAGTCAGTGAACATGCTTAGTATCATGTCTTCTAGATCCTTACATTCTTGAATTCAAACCTTGCTGAAGTCAACATTGCTTCATACCTCATCGGGATCAATCAAATAAAGCACCCGTCAAGTGTCGGGGGTCATCAATGTGTTTCTCACCTCACCCTCACAATTGTTAGCATTGTACCAAAGGTGGTGAACTGGGAGAATTCTTACCATGCTGGACAAAATGCTTAGCAACATTTCTGACTTACATTCTGACTTCAAATGCTACTGCAGATGGCTTTGCCTTTCACCCTTTCAAGGTCAATGAAATAAATAAAAAAACATTCAATTACATCAATCCCAGTACTTGATCGGAACTTTATTTTGTTCTCCCTGCCTAAAATTTACTGACTTTGAGCAAAATACTTGAAACCATTTTCAATTTAATATAATTTCACATGCTGGAGAAACATCACTTTCTAAACCAAGATTTTGTTGATCTGTTGAGAGAACCTCTCATGGTTACTCAATTTGTTAAAAATAGTAGCTGAAACACCCTTAAATAACACCTAACTGTTTTAACCCCTTAGCATTTGAACCAACCATATCTAGCCCAAATATTCAACCTGTCTGATGTTCAAACCAGTCATCCAGCCTCTTGTACCTACCCTTCACTGTCATTGTAAAAATAAGCAATCACATCATTGAAATCTTGAAGATATGAGATAATGCATGATTAATTCAAAACAAGGTCAATAAATAAACATTACATTTGACAGAATAATCTGAAAACTAAAGGGTTAAATATATGTAGTCCTACACAGCCCTAAAAATATCGGATGGCCATGATTGGAATGTCATCAGTCAATGTCTGACCTGGAGCTAAACAATAATAAGAACATGGCTTATAAGATTTCACAATAAACCCAACACCTCCTTTTTAGGAATGGCTTCATCTATAATGACCCCTCTTAAATTTACTGTTAATATGCCCTTAGGTTGACATTGAGAATCAATGAACCAGAAGTCAATGCTGGTCTCTTTTTTTGCAGATCTGTGAACATTCATAACATCATTGTATTTTATATATTACTAAAGTAGCAAGCTGGTAAAATCATTAGTACACAGAGTAAAATCCTTTCGGGATCAATAAAATAAGTACCAGTCAAGTACTAGGGCTAATGTAGTGAACGAGACCTCTCCCTCAAAATTTCAGGCCTTGTGCCCATAGTAGAAAGAATATTTTATCTTTCATTTACTTCAGGCATTGGACTGTGCCACCCATACTAGAACACTACACTGAAGGGTCAAGTTGAAAAAAAAAACAATAGCAGTACTTGGTTTTAATTCTGGTACTTATTCTGTCTGAGTTTTTCACTGAACTGCTAATTTTTTGTAGGACATAAGCCAAGTTGTCAAGTACATACATACACACACGTGCATGCGTGCGTGCATGTGTGTGTCCTTTGTCTTTTACTTGTTCCCAACATTGAACTGCAGCCATGGTGGAAACACTACCTTCAAGGGTTTTAGCTGAACAAATCAATTCCAGTCCTTTTTTTTTTTTTTTTAAAGCCTGGTACTTTATACACCTTGGGCAAGTGTCTTAGACTATAGTGATAGGTCAACCAAAGTCTTGTAAGTGGATTTGGTAGAAAGAAACTGAAAGACAGTTGTGTTTATATGTATGGATATATATGTGTATGTGTAGGAGTGGATGTGTGGTAAGAAGTTTGCTTCCCAATCACATGGTTCTGGGTTCAGTCCCACTGCATGGCACCTTGGGCAAGTGTCTTCTACAATAGCCTCAAGCTAAGCAAAGTCTTGTGAGTGGATTTGGTAGATGGAAACTGAAAGAAGTTCGTTGTATAT
>JAOPJW010003339.1:23259189-23269825 GCA_027122535.1 Octopus maya | reverse complement strand
TTTCATCCTTTTGGGGTTGATAAATTAAGTACTAGTTGCGTACTGAGGTCGATCTAATCGACTGGTCCCCTCCCCAAAAATCTCGGGCGTGTGCCTAAAGTAGAAAAGATTATTTTATCGCAGTCTTAATCTTTCACTTTTAAAATTACTCAAAAGTTATCCATAGAAACTATAGGGGTCACATAGGTATATTCTAGGTCCTACAATATAATAAACAGCCATACCAAGAACTTCACCACTGGTTTTTGTTTTGCTTTTTGTTTTTCAAAGTATGCCGGTATCTCTAGAAAATCTAATTTTATTAACAAATATTCATTTAACAAATTCCTGAAGGGCAATTTTCTATCAGTCACTGAATACTATTTACACAATTAGTTCCCAATTTGTGTGATTTTTCTTATGTATATTAGTCTCAAATTTTGGCACAAAGCCAGAAATTTCGGGGGAGGGGTAACTCGATTGCATCGATTCCAGTGTTTGGTACTTATTTTATTGACCCCGAAAGGATGAAGAACAAAGTCGACCTCGGCGGAATTTGAAGTCAGAACGTAAAGATGGATGAAATGTCGCTTAGCATTTTGCCCAGCATGTTAATGATTCTGCCAGCTTGCCACTCTGTATATTTTAATATCAATAACCTTCATAAACACACAATTACAGATGCGCAGAGATCGCAAATGATTTCTTTTTATACCAGTTCATCACATGAACTACGATAGCACGAACAGTAATCTTAGCAAAGGAATTAACTATCGGAAATATTCTACAGATTCCATATAAGTGTAAGGAGTGCTAAATTGCAGTGTTAAAAAAAAAACGTTATCTCGCAGTGAATTAAAATTAGTCTTTTTTTAATTTTTTTTTTCTTTTTTTAGTCTTCAATAATAAAAGAATTTAAAAACCACATTTTGATTAAAATATATCAAAATTGAAATTTGTGGGAATTTTCTGAACAGGGTAAATTTTAATTGCTTTCATTTAGTAAAAATTAGATACTCAAGACTAATTGATAAGCAGCTTTCTTTATTATGGTATAGATACACTGCGTTGTAATAATTCTTATACGTACGTGTATTAGAGTGCGTGTTAGTGTGTGAATGTATATGCACGCACTAAAATTTCAAAGTGTCTTGTTTGGTTAGGTTTTTTAATAATATTTATTTTTAAAATATATTTTTGTTCCTGTTCAAATTTGAATATTTCAAGTCAATTCTGAGTTACATATAATGCAAAAAAGTACGATATGAATGGGATTATCTCATAAAGTAGAACATTAAAATAGCGTTTACAAATCTGTATAAAGAAACACAACTAACAATGAGCCGCTGAGTACGTTGTTAGAATATGTGTAGGATTTTCAGAGAACAATCTAGAGTACATTCCAATTAATTTCTTCTTGTCCATGGAGTCTTCAAGAAACCAAAAACACCTGTCGTCAATTTTTTCAGAAGTTTGTACTTATCGCATGGCAGCTAATCTTCCTAGTTGCCATGGTAGCACATCATGGTCGTGTTTTGTGATCGGAAAGGGACAAAGTAGAACTAGCATTATAATTCAACCCGGTCTTCACGAGCGATCGAGGAAGCCGCTATGTAGTCACTCGACCTACTAGAAATAGCAACTATATCGCCCTCGAATCATATTCCTATTATTTTAAAAACAAGGCACATTGGATCGTGTGATCTTGAGTTCTCTGCACACAGGGAAATAATGGTGGCCATGGCTGGGATACTTTTGATTATGGATCTCTTCATTCAGGGCTGATCTTGAGATAACAATAACACCCAATCTTTGGTTGCTTTTTAGCATAGTTCGCTCTATTTTGAGCCCTCGTACAAGATCCTCAGTTCTTCCTGGCAGAGTATCATTCTCAGTAGTCTGCAATAGCAAAGTGGAGTTGGGGAGGCATGGCGGCGGTGTGTCACGAGTGATGCTGATGGTACTTTTGGGTCTGCTATATAAGCCTGCATAGGGAGATAGAATCAAGGGGCAGCAAATTCAAGAGCTGCCCTGGGTGCCACACACTCTCTCTACAGCCTGGCAAAGTCCTCGGTGTCATTTCTACTCTTTTGATTATCTTATAAAAACCAAATCTACACCTAGGAAGGAAGACTTAGCAACTGAAGGTTTTATAAAACAATCAAAATGCAATATTTAAGGTTGCCACAGTATCTATCAGCTGGCCATTATATGTCAACGGTACATGTTGTGACAGTTTCGATGAGCCTTTTCCTTAAGCAAGACATTTAACTTTCCCTTCTAACCACTTTCAAGCCTAGCTGATGAAAAAAATAGATTGCTAAAGTAAAATTTTCTTGCTTTAAACTTCTTTTAAGCATGATGATGATGACGACGACGGCGGCGGCGGCGGCGAAGAGGTGGGTGATAGAGGTAGTGGTGGTGAACATCATAGTGGTGGTGATGGGATGGTGGTGTTGATGGTGAGAGTGATAATAAAGGTGACAGTGGTGGTGGCAGTGATGATGGTGATGGTGATGGTAGAATTTACTCAACAAACTGATTCATCTCGTATTAATTACACTTTTTAACCAAATTACCATTAGTATCAGTGGTGGCAGTCATGAGGTTGGATTGGCAGAATTGTTAGAGTGTTGAACATAATGAGTTGCTATCTTTTACCTTCTGCTTGCTTTAGTCACAGGACTGTGGCCATGCTGGGGCACTACCTTAAAGGGCTTAGCTGAACAAATTGCTACCAGTACTTATTTTTTAAAAATCTGATCTTTTTTACCAAACTGCTAATTTAAGGGGATGTAAACAAACTAACACCAGTTGTCAAGTGGTGGGGAGAAACACACACACATATATATATACACACACACACACACATGCTGGGCTTCCACAATTTCTGTCAACCAACTTCATTTGCAAGGTATTGGGCAGTCCAGGACGATAGGTGAAGATGCTTATTCAAAGTGCCATGCAGAGGGATTGAACCCAAAACCATGTGGTTGTAAAGCAAGTTTCTTAACCACACAACCATGCTTGTACTTATATTTAGTAATGGCCTTCGATGTTCTTAGTTCAAATCCAGGCAAGATCAATTTTATTTTACATTCTTCCAAGGAGTCAATAATATAAAATATCAGTCAAAGCTATTCAGTTATTGTTATGAGGTTGTTCACAAACACACTTGTTTCCGCTCTCTACTTCTATTACAGTGGCCCCAATTACTCACAGCTGGCGATTTTGTGCCACCTCTTTTCAGGCACTCCTAAAACCAGTTTGCCTTTCTTCCTTTAGTCAAATCTAAATGTGTCCACTCCTCATGTCCTGTACTATCTATTATGCCTGGTCCTTACTTTTCTCCCTCCTTTTCAGGTGTTCAAAAGAAAGAATATGTTGTTCTTACTTCTTCTTGGAGGAACTGCAAAGACAATGAGCACAGCCCCATTATTCAATAAGAATGCCGAAAAATAACTTGGTATTTCTTTGACACTTTTGTATTGTATTCACATTATTCTGTCAAAAGTGATACTCATTTATAATCATGCATTATCGTGCAGCTTTGAGATTTTGATGAGTTAACTGTTAATTTTTACAATGATATTGTAGGATTAGTGTGAGATCAGACAGGTAGAATATTTTGGCTGGATATGGTCAGTTTAAATACTAAGGGGTTAAAATAAGTACTGGGTCACTTTCTTCCACTAACCCATTCAAGGTGGTGCCGCAGCATGGCTCCAGTCCAATGACTGTATCCTGTGAAAGATAAAGCACTGGGATCACTTTCATTAACTTTCAAAATAATCCTGTTTTGGAAATGTCCTTCTCTTCTATCACAAAACAAAAGTCAAGTTACAAATCTTAACTAAAGAAATTATTAGGTTACAAAAGCAAAAATAAATCTCATATGACAAAAAAAATACTAAAATCTTCCCAAAGTGATATGTCACAGCATTCAAATATCTAGTACTTGGCAGTATTTTTTTTTTGGTTTGCAAATATAAACCATATTTTTAGTATCATCATCATCATCACCATTCAATGTCCACTTTGTTATGCTTGCATGGATCAGACAGAATTTGTTGAGGTAGATTAACTATGACTGAATGCCCTTCCTGTCACCAATCCTTGTCGTTTTTCTAGTAAAGAAATATTCCCCCATGGTGAGACATGTTTTTCATTGAAGACTGGAAATGAACAACCTCACTTGTATGATGGTGATGCTCATTTACAACCATCACATGTTAAGACAAGGGTACATACAAACACATACATAGTCATACCTACATACACATATATGACAGGCTTTTCCTGTTTTTGTCTACCAAATACACTTGCAAGGCTTTGGTCAGCTTGGGGTAAAAGTATAAAAACATTTGCCCAAGGTGAAATATAGTGGGACTGAACCTGAGATCACATGACTAGGAAGCATGCTTCTTAACCACACAACCACACCTGAACCTATAACCACACACATAACTATATTTTATAGTTTCATTCACAAACAGTAATATAAGGAGCAGTACTAGATTTCCCAAACAAGGCTGTACAATCTACGATGATATATATCACAGCTGAAACAACTCACACTCCATCAGTATTCAGTTACATGATTAAACACCAACTATTGGCCCAAGAGGTCTTGATATTTTGAGATATCATTATCTTCGACATTGAACTATGACCATGCTGAGGCAACACCATAAAAGGTTTAATGAAACAAATCAACCGAAGTATTTATTTTAAAGTACTGAGTTTAGTATATATTCCATCAGTCTCTTTCGATGAATGGTTAAGTCAGAGGGATGTAAACAAACCAACACTGTCAAGTGGTATGGTGAGTGGGGAGAGAAACAGCATGCACACAGAACAGTCTTCTACACAGATTGTCAACCAAATTCATTCACAAGGCATTGGTCACTCTGAGCTACAGTAGAAGACACTGGCCCTCAGGGCAGTGTAATGGGACTGAACCTGGAACCACATGGTTTAAAAGCAGGCTTCTTAACCACAGCCAAAGCCTGCGTCACTTAAATCAGTAGTTCTCAACTGGGGTCCATATGGCCCCTGAGGTTCCATGTACAATTTTAGGGGATCCACACAACTTAATAGTAAACTGGGGATCCACGAACAGTATTTTAAGGCCTTTGAAAAAATTTTGCTTTATTGGTATGCATTGCAAGAAACAATTAGGTTTCTTTCTCTAACATTTTACACGATTCAACCTACACAAGTTAATGTGTGAAAAACAAAATAGGAATTTTAAAAGAAGTCTCTAGAAAACTAGTTTTAAACACTGAATGGCTATGGGGTCCACCAGAATAAAATAGTAATCAAAGGGGTCTATAGATAAAAAATGGTTGAGAACCCCTTTCTTAAACCAACTGTGTTACAATGTTATATATTTATATTTTGTAAAAGAGGTCAAGGCCATTTTCTAAACGAACTGGTTCAACATGGTTATCAAATCAGGTCAGAGCTTCAGGAATCTGCAAAGCCTACATCAACAACAGGTTTCCAAGGTATGCAGGGGAAACAATTCTGCTGCTAATTGTTTACCCCATCCCACCTAGCCAATCTTAACTAAGCAGAACTATGATCATATGATGGGATTGACTATATCTTCGTTTTCATAAACACAGCACATGCTTTCCTAAGATGGTGGATGTGGTTTGAGGGAGATCTGGCAGCTATTTCTAGCATAGTGGCTCTTTTGTTGGCTCAACAATTATACTGATGTGTACATGTGATGGGAACAGACAACACCTGCTGGAGTAAAATTATATCCTGCTGAGAATAATTAAGATGAACAAAAGAATAATTCTGCATGATTAAAAAGTTCACTTCATAACCATGCTCTCTAGGTTCAATCCTTGGGAGCAGAAGTTTGTTGCATGCCTAATTTGTTTCTATGCCTACATGTGTATCTTTAGTAATGTCTACATGTCTATATTTTGCAATATCTATAGTTCTATCTTCTGAATGCATGCATGTCAAGCTTTAATTATAATATGTAAATGTTGATAAGAAATATAGATAGACCAATGTTTTTGAATACAAAAATGTTCCCTGATTTTTTTTAGTTCAAGTTGCACAAACAATTTTTTGTTGCTCTCATCATTACAAATACAGTGAACCAATGCTTGAATTATTGGAGACCTGTAATAAACAACATTTTGTTTATCAAAGATGATATAATATGTAAAAACATGTGTTCCAAGATCATATCACAGAATGCTAAGCTTCGCAGGGGAGATAACTGATGATTGATTATAAGGAGGAGAAAAAACAAGACATAACCCTGCCCAACTCCACTTCCCCTGCTAACTGGGAAACATTTGAGGTGACAAGGATGATAATGATGATTTAATTAACAAATCTAAATTTTAAATTCATTGAGCTTTATGCATAATTACTAAAGTCTTCACCTGGTTGCATACAAATCGTGGGAAGAGAGAAATGCTGCCAGGTAAGAGTAATCTGTGCATTGAAATCTGTCTGGACAACGAAAATAGAAGAATTTGTCCAGTACTTGTGTAGATATTAAATTTGAATATCATTAAGAGAGCCTTTATGTCTCAATCTATTATAAAGTGCATCTAAATTCCTTCTAAAACACCTGACTGTCTTAAAGAAATAAAGAAGGCAAACAGCATGACACAATCTAATCCCTGCTATCCAAAAAGATAGAATGGTTATAGCTGAAAACCCTTTGATCATAGAATGAGGGTCTCTTTTGAAGGCTTTCTCCAGGCCAATAAACATCAAGTACAATGGCCTACTTTTCCTGCAGTTGTCTTACTAGGAAGATGGCATCAGTAGTACTTCTCCCTGCCACAAAACCAAACTGCATCTCGTCTAACATTCCTCTGAATTAATTGAGCCATAACCCTTTCTGTAATTTTCATGACCTGGTTCAGCAATTTAATACCTCTGATAATTTTTGTAAGGCATTGCCTTTACCCTTGCAATGGTAGACAAAAATGCTGCTACAAAAGTCATTGGATATGATTAATTACAAGGGTGATTAGATTATATCCCATTTCACCAGATATTTTAAGCATCTCAGCAGTAATTCTTGAGCAGAGCCTTCCCTGTCTTCATGCCCTTAATTGCTTTATCTAACATACCGTTGTCAGCTATGACAGCTGATTCCTCTGGCAGATTCACATTAGAAAGACTCCTCTTATTCATTCTCCATATTTAGTAGCCCCTCATAGTGGCACTTTCAATCTCTTTCTCTTCAGAATCACCCAGTGTAAATATACCCTCATCAATCCATACATACTTTTTCTTCCACTCATTACAATTTTCTCTGATACACTGCTCTACAATCTGGAATACCACACTGTAAAACATTGGCAAACCTTTCTGCTTCTCACCTTGCTAAATAAACCTGCCACATAGCTTCCCTTCTAGTTATCAAGTATATTTCTCTGCTATCCCTATTCTTCCAATCCTATCTCTTTACTTCCATGTCTCTGTCTACTTCACCATTCCACTACCATGTCACCTTTGGCCTGACTGGAACTTTGTACCAGCCACATTTGATCTGTGACCTTCAGTAGGTTGTCCAATGAGAACTTTATCTTTTATGTTACATGTCTCAATTTCCTCCAACTTCTCATCAAGTTTCTAAATCTCTTGACTGTTTAATGGTTCTTTAACCTTCCATACTGGATTGTTTCCAAGTCCTTATAGTTCTGAGTCTTAAGTCACTAACCTATAGTGAGTTGTATGTTCTTTACCAGGAAACACATTGCATTCACAAGCATCTGCCTATCCCATTTGCTGGTGAAGAGAGTCTGGCTTGATTAATAAGTGATTAAGCGGTTGGTTGGTTTCCTGAAGTTAACATTGCAGATCAACAGGTCATTTGTATCACAGAACTCTTGCAGTCTGATTCCCTCCTCATTTTTAGAACCAAAGCCATAACCTTCAAGCACACCATGAAATCCATTGGAGTACTGCCTAACATGTCCATTGCAGTCACCAACCATGACAATAAAGTTGTCTTTCATAATCATGATAATCTGTAAAAGATATTCATAGAAACAGTCCTATTTAGCTGCCAGCTCAACATGTGGAGCATATCCAGAGACAAATGTCAGTTAGATTATCCAACACTAGTCTTAGCTTAACAATCCCATCAAAAACTCATTTCTCTGCCAAAAGTATACCCACACCACCCTCCCTATCATTACTGCCCATCCAGAAGAATTTGTACCTATGTCACTCACTCATGAACAGTCTAGATGAGGCTTCCCTCCATCATACCACTTGCACACAACACACACCTACATACTTCTGCTCTAACATTTTCAACAATCTCATCAAAGCTACTTGTCATTATGCTTGTGAAACATTGACATAACCTAGCACTTTACAAAGAAGCCTCTTGAGTAATTTGTTCTGCATTAAATCACAAATGCCACTCATACCTTCATACATGCAATGGACCAAATTAGCTTGTCAGAAACCTGAAACCTATGATGTTGTTATTCAATAATTGCAATTACTATAAATTAAGCAAAAGCAACATTAACATGGTTGTGATCTGAAATCAAAACTGGGCTGCTATAGTACAACAGGAAACAAGGTAGACAAGGAATAGGAAAGAAAAGGTAAAAGTGTGTTGATAAATTAACAGATAGAAGTGGTGGGAGTGAGGATAAAACAATCTGGTGGATTGTTGAGTGAAGAAAGAGAAAAAAGAAAATAACACAATTTCATTTTGCTTTGATGACATTTCATAATTTCAGGAAAAAAAAAACTTTTTCAAAAAAATTATTGATAATAATAATAATAATAATAATAGTTTAGGAAGCAGGTTTACACAAATGTGCAGTCACTGTCACAGCTAACTCAGCATGGAGTTTATTAATGTATCTTGGAACTGACTTCTTTATTATTTTTTTTTCCATTTTTTGTTGTTGTTGTATCATGAGTCAATTTGTAGTATACAGTCCCTGTTTTGTTTGTATTTTGTTGTAGTCTTTTTTATGTAGAGATGCGCAATTGAAGGTACTGGTGACGATGACAGTAAATGATGCGTTTGTTGAGCTCCAGCTCAGCCCCTGATTGAATAGACTTATCAAAAACATGTGTTCCAGCCATGACCATTTTGTCTATTTAACACTATGTTGTCCACATAGGCTGAGATATCATTCATCATTTTTTTAAAACGAAGATTTGGCTGCTATTTCTAGCAAAGTAAAGTGATTATATAAAGATTCCTTCACAGGGATGTAATTGTTGTTAGTATTGTTAACATTGAGCTGACAGTTTTGTTATTTAGCCCAAGGCCTGTCTTGATTAAGCAGGTCTATTGACCAAATCCATCCCAGCCATAACCATCCAGTTTTGTTTCAATTGTAGTAGTGTACCTTGGATTACATTATGCAGTGTATCTCTTTTAATATATTATGTCATATGGTGAAGATTGTGTTGCTATTTCTAGCAGGTTGAATGACTACGTGTACAAAGAGGATATGATTCCTGGGGTAGGGAAAGTGGGATTTTGGTGTTGCTGTTGTCATGGTTGTTAATGTGTTAATCACTGGTATCATACTGTTGTTGACAGTGGTAGAGGTTTGGTGATAGTAATGGTAGTGGTGAAAGTAGTGGAGTGGTACTGTCATTGATGGGTGTTGATGATAGTGATGATTGGCATGATTATGTTTGTGATAATGGAGGTGATGGTGTTAATGATGGTAATAGTGATCTTGGTGGTGGTAGTGGTGGTGGTGGTGGTGGTGGTGATGGTAATAATTAGCTTTTTGATGGTAGTTGGCTTCTTGATGGTGCTGTTGTTGTTGTTGGTGGTGGTGGTGGTGGTGGTGGCTGTGATAATAGTTGGCTTCTTGATGGTGGTGGTGGTGGTGGTGTTAATGGTGGTGTGATGTGTTTATGTTTGTGATGGAAATGTTATTGTTCATAATGATGTTTGATGTGACTATGTGTGCTGTAATGAGTGATGGTGATGGTAATTGTGTTGGTATGATTATGTTTCAGGTTGTTTTCTTTTGTGTTGCAACAACAGTAGTAATAGTAGAGAAGAGAGTAATTGTTTGTAGCCGACACTTTATTGCTGTTATCCCTAATGGTCAACAGACGTTTTGGGGGTAAAATTATTGTTGCTGTTTGGTTTGGTTTTTTTTTTTTTTGTTTTGTTGTACAATATCTTACTGTTGTTGTTGTAGTCTTAGCCCAAATGCTGCCTTAATCATAGGCATTCTCGATTACCTGTTTATATGGTACAACGTTATCTACTGAATCCTTCCCCTACCTACTTAAGACAGAAAAGTGAGACTTGAGGAACAGTTAGCTGCTATTATTAACAGTTCAAACCTTCACATAGACATTCCCTTGTAGGTTTATTTGAAGTTTTATTGTTGTGGTAAAGTTTGTGATGATCAATCGGTTGTTTACTGAGGTGGATGTGAATATTATTATCATAATTATTATCATTATTATTATCATTATTATAATTATTATTATTATTATTGAATCGTGAGGATCATTAGAGCATCAGATAAATGCTTTGCAGTAGTTTCTCCAGCTCTTTTTGCTCTGGGTTTAAATCCTACTGAGCTCAGCTTTGTCTTTTACCTCCACCACCACCCCTCATCCCACCCACTGCAGATCAATAAAATAAAAGTACCAGTCA
>JAOPJW010003339.1:23074110-23084160 GCA_027122535.1 Octopus maya | reverse complement strand
AACATGTTTTATCTATGTTCTTGTTGTCAAAATGTCTAATGGAAATATGTAATGGTAATGTTGTAATATTTCAGTTGTCTTTTTTTATGGTTTTCAGATCTGAAATGAAAGGAAGAACAAATCTACGGATCCATCTGGTCACCTATGACAGTGTCTCAATCATCGCCACCCCCACCGTCTTTATTTCTCTGTCTTTTAAACAATCAATAAATAATGGTCCAAACTGCCTTGTCTATCTGAAGCTTCATTCAATGCACCAACAACAACAACAATAGTTGCCATTAGTAACGTGAAACTTGAAGAGCAACAACAACAACAACATAGAGAATACATAACAGTAAATGTAATGCAGCTACCACATAAGCAATACCAACAATAACCATTACCACCATAACCAGTACATAATGTTAACAATATTGAACATCATTAACATGAACAAATACAAGCTATATCTAAACAATTATTGTTTTAACCCCAGGGCAGTCCTGATCTGAGAAACCTACAGTCACCTTCAGTCAAAAACATTCCAACTGTAACCATCTCATTTTTTTTTTTTTTTTTGGTATGTATAAGAAAACCAAGATTCCATTATCCAAAGTGTCTTTTTCTAAGACAGAGTGTGATTTGTGAGAGATCTGGCTGCTATTTCAAGCAGGTTGAGTGACCTCATAGAGGATTCTTCATTGGCTTGATTTTCCAACTCTAGTAACAGCAGCAACAGAAACAACTTCAATTATGACAACTCTCTGGTGACTTAACAGCAACAACAACAGCAACAAAAACCCATCAAGAAAGCATTTATAGCAACAACAAATCTTAACAATTAATACAGCAGCATCATAAATAGCATCAATAAATATATCATCTTCATTAGTAACATCATCATCATCATCATTATCATCAACAGCATCAAGGATGAATCAAGTTATCCAAGTATCGAATGAGGGTCTTCCCATTGTGTTGGTTGCCGATGCACTGACAAAGCTGGGGGCAGCATACTGTTGCAGTTTGTGTGCACAGACATTCAGCCAGTATGAGCTATTGGAGAAACACAGCAGCACCCACCACCCTGTGCAGCCAACGTTTCTGCTGCAACAGCAGCAACAACAACAACAACAACAACAACAAGAAGAGCAACAACCACAACATATTCTATTGCTGCAGCATCAACCAACCCAAGAAGAACAGCAACAACAGCAGCAGTTGTTGGAACAGCAACAGCAGCAGCAGCAGCAGTTATTGGAACAACAACAACAGCAACAACAGTTGTTAGAACAACAACAGCAATTGCAGCAACAACAACAAGAGCTTCAAATTCAACTTCAACAACAAAAGCAATCAGAAGAAGAGGAGAAGGAGCTACTACAACAAAAACAACAACAAATGCAGCAACAACACCAATTACAGCTACAGCAACAACAACAACAACATCAACAAGTACTTCTGACAACAGTACTGCAGCAATCTCAGAGTGTAACTTCCAGTGATTCTCCAGCATCTGTTGTTATGACAAGAGATGAGGATATTAAGATCCCTGATAGCAGTTCTACAAAGTTTACGTGTAAAGTCTGTGGAAAGGAGTTTTCACAGAAGTTCCACCTGAAGGAACATGAAACAATTCATACAGGTGGACAACCTTATAGGTGCAACATATGTGGACACACATTCTCTAGAAGTAGTAATCTTGCCCGACACTTAAAAATCCATAACACATTAAAGACTCCCAACCGAGAAGACAGCTCCAGAACTGTTTCCTTAACAGACAGAAAGAACAGCAGCTGCTCTGATGCCAGTACTAACCACTGGATGGCAGCATATGAGCTCAATGGATCAAATCCATTTGATTGTAAAGACTGCTGGAAAGCTTTCACTCTGCACAAAGATGAAAGTGTGCATGAACGGATACACAAGGCTCTAAAGCCATTTGATTGCAAAACGTGTGGTAAGTCTTTCAGCCAACGCTCGCATTTAAAAGTGCACAACCAACGCATGCACACTAGTGAGAAGCATTTGACTGAGAGTGCATCATCATCATCATCATCATCTTCAAGCATACTTGACAGGGACAATATTTTTCAGAATGATAAAATGAAGGAACTGATGAGTGAAATGAATCCTCTTGATTGTGATGTCTGCTGGAAAGCTTTCTCTCAGCGTTCACACACCAATTTACACAAGCAAATTCACAATGCAGTGCTTCCATTTGTCTGCAGTACATGCAGCAAGGCATTTTCAGCTAATAGTAAATTAAAACGACACAAACGAACACATCTTGGGGAAAAGTTATTTCAGTGTGACCTTTGCCAAAAGTCTTTTTCTCAGAGGTCACATTTGAAAGTACACAGTAAAATCCATTCTGGTGAGCGACCTTACAAATGTGAAAGGTGTGGTTATGCATTTGCCCGCAACGATCACTTGGAAAGGCATAAGAAAGCAAACAAAGGAGAACGCAAATTAAGCTGTGTTCCATTACAACAACAACAACAGCAGCAGCAGCAACAGCAAGAAAACACTGAAAATCTTCTCCAAGTGCAGCTAAAACAAGAAGTAGAAACAGACTCAGCTGCACAACAGATTCAAGAAAGTGCAGCTTCACAACCAACTACTCAAGAGAGTGCAGCTTCACAACCAACTACTCAAGAGAGTGCAGCTTCACAACCAACTACTCTGGAGAGTGCAGATTCACAACCATCTACTCAAGAGAGTGCAGCTCCACTTCAAACTATTAATATTGTGAAAGCAGAAGATCTTCACTTATTTAACATCCAAGCTGCCCAACAACAAATACAACATCCTCAGACTGTCACCATAGCAACAGGTGTCCCCCTGAACCAGTCAACCTCAGCTCAACCACAGCAGATAAATCTCAATCTGGATACACAAGCAACACTTCCACATGCACAACTTGCTCAACATATGACGTTACCTGATTCTGATCTCTATACAATGGCAGCCCAGATCTTTCCATCAACTCAGGTTTTTCCCACAATTCAGATGTACCCAACAAATGCACAAGTGATTCCAACCATACAAATGCACCCTAATGCAGCAGCACAGATTTTCACTACAACTCCAGTAATTACTTCAAATTCAGCACATGATTTGACATAACTTCATTTTTCCTTTATCATTTCAAAAATTACAATGAAAATAAAATTTTAAAAATTACAATTCATATTTAGTTTGTATATTTGTTTCTCTGTTATATCTTGTATACCTGCTTGTTCATATCTTCTTTCCACTGTCAAATATGTGTGAGTGTCTAGGAGGCACAAGCACTTTCACACACACATGGATACAGAAAACAGACTTATTTTCTGCCTACCAAATTCACTGACAAAGGCTTTTGTCAGCTCAAGACTATAGCAGAAAACATTCCTCAAGGCACTTTGCAGTGGGGCTAAACTCAAGGCCACATGGTTGGGGTTGGGAAGCATGTGTACATGTGTACAGCTCTCAAGAATACCTGCTTACCTCAGTGAATCTGAATTCAGGTGGAGCTGTATGTGTATGTATATATAAATACAACTGGGTCCTTCACTTATTTTCCTTTCTCAAAACACCAATCACCTCCCTATATCTACATTTTTTTATGCCAGATTTCTTAGTACCCAGAACCACTGCACTTGTTATCTATCCTTTATCCATTAATACTGTTCTCTCCGCCCATACTTTCATCGATCACCCCATCCCATCACACACTGGTCCACCAAATTAATCCTCCACCACCATACATCTCCCCCTCTTCATACTCTACACCTGCCCCTCTCCTCCTCATTCACTTTTACAACCTACCCAACAGCATATCATCTCTCTTTTGTCCTATTTACGGTATCATCATTTTGTCCTATTTCAGTATCATCATTTGTCCTATTTTACAGTATCATCATTTCTTTTCTACTGATCTGCTGTGCATCTCCTACTCACCATTCACTCCCTGTCCCTTTGCCCTACTCATTCCTACCCACCTCGTACCTTGAAGGTCTATCTTGATGTCTTATCACCACTATGTTTTTTATCACTTTCCAGCTCCACTCAATCACTCTCACTCTCTCTCCTCAAAATTTAAGTAGTCTTGCAGCTCCTCTACTACAACAAACCTGTTCTGCTCTAGCCCTTTACTCGTCTCTACTCCTCATTTAGTACTGGTGCCATGCAAAAAGTACTCTGTACACTCAATAAAGCTTTTGGTTTTAAGAAGGGCATCTAACCATACAAACCATGCCAAAACTGAGACACTGGAGCAAGATATGGTCCTACCAAATTGTCCAACCCATAATTGAAATTATTATGATGATCAGTTTATATCAACATAATTTTATATCTGCTTTTCAATGTTGGCTTGGGTTTGATGGGTTTCACAATTATTCTTCATTCATTGCAGTTTATCATATATTAAACACTGCTAGAAAGAAAAACACTCATCTGTGTTGTACTAAAAGGTCTTCAACAAGACAAAAGAATCCCTTCTACTTTGCCATAGATTTTCATACATTCTCTCTTATGTTGTGGGACCTCTTTTCATCAGTCGTTGAATGGAGAACCCAGTGGTATTAATATTTCCTAACTGTATCACTCTTAGCTTGTAACACTGATACCAACCAGTATTGATGCTGTTTATGAAGGTCTATGTATTTCGAGCACAACCGAACAAGATGCTCTCATCCTAACCCACTAACTCTTCATTATCCTTCCATCCATGAAGTTACCACCATTAAATGAAATGGGGTTAAATGTTTTTCTCAACTGTGCTCTACCTTTTACTATCACGCTTCTTTCAGTTTCTGTTTACTGAATCCACTTACAAGGCTTTGGCTGGCCCAAGGCTATAGTAGAGGAAAGTGCCATGCAGTGAGACTGAGCACAGAACTATGTGGTTGATAAGCAAACTTCTTACCACACAGCCACACCTGTGCCTATTGTTTATTTTATGAAATATTATTTTGCTGTTTTACAAGGATAGAATGAATTATACCTAAAAAAACATAGATCACTTTCATCATCATCATTTAATGTCTGTTGTCCCTGTTAAATGTTGATGATGACGAATGAGAGTGATCTGATTTTTTAGGCATAATTCATTCTATCCTAGTAAAACAGCAAAATTAATATATAAATGGCAATTTCTGTCTGTCTGTTACCATCTTAGTACCTAAACCAGCAAACCAATATTCACAAAACTTTGCATATATGTTACACTAACATCCAGTTCAATAATAACCCAATTGGATTTCAATAGAAGTCTATAATGTGCCCACCAGGGGTGTTGGGAAAATTATATGATAAAATGAGAAGGTTGCAAAAAGTATTAGTCTGAGAGAAAGGTAGTAGCAGAGAGAGGGTGACATATCAGTGAAGGCAAGAACAACAGTGGCAATGGGTTGATAACATTAATACAGCTGTCATATACACGCTGCATACATACTTTCATAAATATATAGATACAACACACAGAAGGGTTGGTGTGAGGAATACGTTGCTTTAAGGAGAGTGGATAGGTGGCTTTTCTGCTGTCCATCGCCAAGAAACACTCACATACACATACATACATCTTCTATACACCATTTTGTGATTACCTGTGTGCATGTTTGTAAATGTGTGTGTGTCACATCATATAACTGTCTCTATAGTTTTGTAGAATTTTCCCTGTTGCTGTCACATTGTGAAATTCTAAAATTGCATCAAAATTTTCAAATTTGGCATATTGAAATAATTTTCCATGTTAAATCTGATTTTGTTATTTGTTCCAGAAAAATTGCAGATAAATGTTACTGAGGTTTAAAGTTTAATCAATTTTACCTAACCAAAAAACAGGATTTGGAATCTGGTATTTTCTGCATGTTAGCTGTCTATCATGAAATGAAAGCAAAATCATTAGGAGGAATAATCTTTATTAAACAAACGAAAGCAAAGCATTATGACAACCAAAGTTATAAAAACTTCTAAAGTTTTAATGAGTAAAGTCATGTGAAGCAGTTAAGCAGGCATGTAAATAATTTAAAAAGGAAAAAAATTCTCAATGAAGTTTCATGGTGAATAATTGCTCAAATCTGTCCTGATCAAGAGGCCTATCTGTCGGAGAAGACTTGCTCTGACATGGAATAAATAATTTATATAAGACATTCTATTGTAAAAATTGCCTGGCAACGACAGGTTATTCAGCTAGTATTTCATAAAATAAACAATAGGCACAGGTGTGGCTGTGTGGTAAGAAGTTTACTTATCAACCACATAGTTCTGGGCTCAGTCCCATTGCATGGCACTTTCCTCTACTATAGCCTCAGGCCAACCAAAGCCTTGTGAGTGGATTCAGTAGACAGAAACTGAAAGAAACTCATACATATGTGTGTCTGAGTATATGTTTGTCCTTCACCACCAGTTGATGGCCAGTGTTGGTGTGTTTACCACTCTGTAACTTAGCAAAAAGGAATAAGTACTGGAGTCAATTCATTCAACTGGAATTCTTCTAGGTGGTGCCCCAGCATGGCTGCAGTCTAATGACTGAAACAAGTAAAAGGTAAAAAGGATCTGAGGAAACTAGTGACGGTCTGTGTCAGTAAAATTGTAGAGTAACTTATGTTTCAGTTGGGAAGGCAGTACCCATGACCCTTTAGAAGGTTTCTGAGACTGGTGGAAAGGAGAAAGACCTGGACTTCCACAGAGTGAACTCCACAAAAGGTATCCCAGGTGTCAGGTGGTGGTGTTAAACTGGGTGATGTGTTAAGTATATCACCCAAGTAGATATTGGTGGGATTTCAACTCAGAATACAAAAAGTTGGAACAAATATCACAAGGTACCCAGTTTGATGTTCTTACAGTTTGGCCAATTCATGTTGGATTGGTACTCGTTTATTGACCCTGAAAAGATAAAGGGCAAATCTGTCCTCAGCAGGATTTGAACTCTGAATGCAGAGAGCTGAAACAAATACCATGAAGTAATCTATCCAATGCTCCAGTAACTGTGCCTATTTTTTTTTATACAATTCATAAGCAGAATAATATAGAGAAAAAAAGTCTGGACAAACCATCCCGCCACATTGCCAGGTGGAACTGTTGATTTAATATCCATTCAAAATTATCTTCTTCAATGTTTTGTTCTCTTTTATTAGCAGACTATATAATGGCATACTACAGATTCTCCCACTTGATGTAGTTTACATCCATCATTATAGTGTACCAGATATATTGACTGCATGTATATGTTATAGTGTACTCATTATCACCATTTAGCATCTATTTTTCATGCTGGCATGGATTAGATGGTTTGACTGGAACTGGCGAGCCAGAGAGCTGCCCCAGGCTCCAGTCTGTTTTGGCTTGATTTTGATAGCTAGATGTTCTTGCTAACACCAACCACTTCATAGAGTGTAGTTGATGCTATTTACATGTTTCTGGCATTGGCCACAACTATGATCTCACTTGGTTTGACATGTCTTCTCAAGCACAGCAAATCATCAAAGGTTACAGTCACTTGTCATCGCCTCTGTGACCCAACATCCAAAAGATCATACTTCACCACCTCCTCTCATGTCTTCCTGGGTCTATCTCTTGTCCAGGTTCCCTCCACAGTTAGAGATCAGCTGACATGGTTGCTTCATTAAGGGATGATGCTCCAGCTTTTATCAACAATGCAAAAGTGAGCAGCTGAATTTAGGAAGGGAAAGGAGAATCTTGAAGATGACCCAAGGACTGGACATTCTGCAACTGCCACCTCCAAGGAAAACATTAATCATGTTCATCACATAGTGATGAAGGACAGGCAACTGACTATAAATCAAATAGCCAATACTATTAGCATATACCACGAGGGAGCTGAGAATACTCTGCACAATGAACTTGGCATGATTGAAGGTCTCTGCTCAGTAGGTGCTATGTCTTCTGACACCTAATCAAAAGCATACCAAGCTGATCATACCATAGGAAAATCTGATATTGTTTGAAGCATATTCAGCTGGTTTCCTTGACCATTTCTTGACCGAGGATGAGTGTTGCATTCATTACTTTGAACCAGAGACAAAAAGACAATTCATGAAGTGGAAACACTCCTCTTCAACTGGTCCATAGAAAGTCAAGGTTGTTTCATCTACAGGGAAGGTGATGACCTCAGTTTTTGGGATGCAAAAGGTATTGTGTTTACTGACTATCTTCAAAAGGACCCTGCCATCAATGGAGAGTACTATGTTAACTTGCTGAAGCAATTACAACAGGCTATCATCACCAAACACCCAGGAAAACTGATGAAAAGGGTCTTTTTCATCAGGGCAAGGCTCCAGCACACAAGTCCTTAGTTTCAATAGCTGCTATACAGGACTATGCCTTTGAACTGGTTGATCATCCTCCTTATTCTTCTGACTTGGCCCCATCTGGCTAATATTTCTTCCCCCAACATGAAAAAACACTTGGCTGGGAACCAGTAGTACAGTGATGATGAACTCAGAGTCGTTGTTGATGACATTTTTGACCAACAGGATGAAAGCTTTTTGAGGGTATCTTAGTTAGCCTATGAACTTTTTAGCCAACCTTTATATATGCATTTCAATTACTCATGTAATAAACAATTTGGTCAACAAACATGGCCTGGAACAGATTATATGATAAGGGTGTGGGTGGGGTTACTGTCATGCCTAAGGGAAGAGGATTTCAGGTCTCTTAAGATCTACCATCTAAAGTGCAAAAAAATTTGTATTTCATCTCTACATTCTCTAATATGGCCTGGTCAAAGATGCTTAATCAATGGGTCAGTGGTTGAGTCTGCATTAGTTATTTTTCTTTGCCCTTTTCCTCTCCCTTGATTCCTCCTTTACTCCCTCCACCCCAACACTCTTCCCTCTAAAATTCACATTTATTCTTCCACCCCTTGTCTCATAACAAAAAAAAATCTGCTCTATCAGAAGGAAGCTTAAGGAACACCTCTCTCTTTCGTATATCATCCTACAAAAATATGCTGATGTAAAAGTAAAAACCTTCACTCACCAGTTCATAATTGGTGTAGTTAACATAACTAACCACACATCTTTATAGTTGCATATCTTATAGTGTTTGTATTTTTTCAGTTGTCACCCATCTTGTTAGGACACAGATCTGTTTACATTATGATTGTTCATAGTTTGTATCTTTTTTTTATTTAGTATCAACTACTTTTACTTGTTCTTACTACTCAACAGTGAGTAAAATTGCAATTTCCCATTCATTTACTTCAACACTTTCTGGAGTTTTCTTTCTCTCCATTGATCCATATGCTTCCAGTTAACATTAGACAGGATCTTCATTCTCTTTTTTTCTTCCAGATATATCCAACATTTTTCTTTAAGATTTTCAATGTATGCTGAAAGTTTGTTCTTCTTTTGTATCCCACACATCCATTCAATTTTCTTTATCAGTTTACATTTTATTCCTTGTACATCTATATCAGTTGACATGGACAGTCTTTGTAGAGTGCTCCTCCATGCTTAATTAATACAAATTGATCTTCTCTGTCCAACAATTTAGCAGGACTATCTCATCTTTGGAAATTTTGTCATCTATAATAGATCTGGTCAAATATTAGGAGTTACCCTCATCAACATAACTCCTCATATTAGACCTCAATGCTCTCTCAATCATGTCACTAGCATCAACTTAAATGAAACTTTTTCTTGCTGTATGGAGAGTACTTAAATTTATTAGAACCCTGACAAAAGTGGGTGTCTGCAGCAGTTGTATAGGTTTCAATGTAATGTTACACTAATAAATCAACACATTTACATGCAGATACAACAACTACACTCATATTTTAGAACATAAATGAGCAAAAAGGAAATGCTACTCTTAGAATTCATTTGAAAGTTGAAAGAGAAAAATACTCATGATACACTTAAATTTCTTGGGTTAAGTACTACACCGTTAGTAAGAAACCTTGCAAATTATGTTCAAGGGAAAGTTTAACCATTCTATTAACTTACAGATACTGAATTTTATTATTATGAATATTATCATTAAACCTTGGGAGAGGCATTATGCCGGTAATAAACACACGCACTGGTTCAGTCCTTTATTAATTTATATAGTTTT
>JAOPJW010003339.1:22092026-22105279 GCA_027122535.1 Octopus maya | reverse complement strand
AAAAGGATGGAAAACAAAATTGATCTTGGCAGGATTTGAACTCAAAACATAGAGAGCTAGAAGAAATACCACATGTCAATTATTCTAACAATTCTGCCAATTCATTGCCATTAAATAACTTTTTCTAAGGCCAAAATTTGAGGGTAGGAGGGTTAGTTAATGAAACTGACTTTATTTTATAGACCCAGAAAGGATGAAAGGCAATGTGGTTTTGATGATGATGAAGATGATGATGATGATGTTTGTATTGGCAAAGATAGAGATGCGTGAGATTTGGAAAAAATGGTGAGGTTCAGAGTGGAATGGAATTTGAAATAAAAGTTGTCAAGTTTTAGTTTTTACTATAGATATTTAGTGAAATGCTATTTCAAACAAGTGAGAATTGAAACCAAGTTATTAAGACATTACCTCTAGTTCTCAATATGCTACCTCATCTTAGCAATAGTAATAACTATATCTAACATAGGGCACATGACTTGAAATTATTGAGGCTGTGGGATACATAAAGATATCAACCCTAGTATGACACTGGTACTTTATTTCATCAAGAATAATACTCAAAAGTTGACCCCATAATTTAAAGGATAATAACTAAATCCTCCAAAATATTTTGTCTGCTCTAACAATTCTGCCAATCTACAGCTCTTATGATGATGATGATGATGATGATGATGATGATGGTGGTGGTGGTGGTGGTGGTGGTTTCAAATTTTGGCTCAAGGACAGCAATTCCAAGAGAAGGTGTAAGTTGATTACATCAACCCCAGGGCTCAACTGGCACTTATTTTATTGAACCTCAAAGGATGAAGGGCAAAATCAACCTTTGCGGGATTTAAAATAAGAACGTAAAGGGCTGAAACCAATAATGCATGACATTATTCCTCCAACACTAATGATTCTGCAAATTCACCACTCAAAAATTGTTAAAAATAGCCACAAGGCTTGAAAACTGGAAGATGAAATTAGTCAATAAACATCAAATCCAGTGGAATAGAAAAGCAAAGCTGACCATGGCAGGATTTGTACCCAGGATGCAATGTTAGAAGAAATACCCCAAAAACTTTTGGCCAAAGTTTTACCAATTCTATCAATCCTAACTATAATAATATCAATGATTATGACTATGAGAAGACACACTAATAAAGATTTACAACAGCTTCATTGATATTTCAGAGTCAATAAAATATAATAAAAATGTTGAAATGCTTAAATGAATTAGGCACTGGACTACAAACTATTAGACTTTAAGTTCAAATCTACTGCAAGTATTGAGTTTCTGGATAAAACAAATTTGATCCAGTTTATCCAGAAAGGAACTGTTCTGCCTTCACAAACATATTACATGGGGGTAGGGGATGGGATTGTTGTTGTTATCTGAAGCTGTAGGTATGGATACAAGTCTTTTGAATGTATAAATTTAATGTTTTCATAAAAAATGGTGACAAAAACAAAATACTAAATAAATTAGCTAGGCACTAAATTATACTCAGAATATCCCCACCAACTGAGATAGGCACTAAACTGAATTATGGAGCTAATCTACCTGTAGCTTTAAAATCAAACAAAATAGGTAGGTATTAAACTCCAAACTGATATCACCAAGGAACTTACATTTGTAAATAAAAAAAATAAAAACAACCCCACCCTCACATATACCTTTACTTTATTTCATGATTCTTACTGCCATAGTTTACCCAGGAAAGGACTTAGAACTGACTTCAGGGGAAAAATTTTTTTAAAGTGGAAGAAGGGCAGTGGCGATGTAAGTAAACCAAAATCAATAACTAAAAAAGACAAAGAAAAAGCAATTTGTTGTACAATAAAAAAAGTAACAAGATTCATTAAATAATTATGATGAAGGTAAGAAAGCAAAATAATTGTTTGTTGTTGAAGATTAAAATGGATTGTGAAAAGCATCTGAATGCAGGGACCCTAAAAAATGAAGCTAAAACAACCGTAATACATTTAGAGAGGTGTTGTCATTGCAGATATAGCCATTGACTTAATAATAAAAAAGTTAAACATGAGATGGGGGAGTGGGGAAATGAGAACACACAGTTTTGGTCAATTTGAGAACTTAGTTGCTAATTGATCATACATCAACTCTGGAAACATGATGGCTGGCAGAGCTAAACTTCACAGGATTTGAATTCAAAATGTAAATACCAGAAGGCATATTGATTCTGCCAATCCATTACCCTAAAATAAAAATAGATTCCTAAGAGAGGGAGAGTACTTGACTGATACACATTATTTTATGGACCCCCCAGAAGTATGAAAAGCAAAGTTAGTTGCAGTAGGATTTGAACTTAGAGCATATAGACCTGTAACAAATAACACAAGGTATTTTGTCTGATGTGCTGACAGTAATAATGATAATTATTTCAAATTTTGGCAAAAGGTCAGCAACTTTAAGAGAATATAAGCTGATTGCATCAACCACCCCCTACTTGACTGGTACCTATTTTATCCTGAAAGGACGAAAGGCAAAAGTGATGTTGATAGTATTTAAACTTAGAACTCAAGAGAAATGCTGTAAGCATTTTGTCTAACATACTAATGATTAAGCTAGTTCTGTTGCTATAATAACAATAATAATAAAAAATGCTTTCTTTATTTACCACAAGGGTTGACAAAAACAAAGTGATTGTTTTATGACTTGGTAAAAGATCAGTATATGATGAAAATAGATTGCATATGTATGTATATAAAGTGAAGGTGGGTAATGAGATGCAAATTCTACTCTGCTGTTATTTGAACACAAAACTTTGAGCCATCAAAACTAGATACAAAATAAACTTCTACTGTCTTTGTTTATATACTAGTTTTAAGGGAAGGGGATTTACTCAATCCAGTCAACTCCTAGAATATTACCGGTACAATTTTATATCAATTTTGCAGGGACAAAAGCCAAATTTCATTTCAGTCCAAACTGAGAAGTAGATATAACAAAGTATTTTTCTCTAACACAGCACAGATTTTGCCACTCACCATCTTGATGATGACGATAATAATAACAAGAACTCTTTCTACTAAAGATACAAGGCCTGAAATTTGGGGGAAGAGGGCTAGTCAATTACATCAACCCCAGTGCTCAACAGGTACTTATTTTACTAACCCCAAAAGGATGAAAGGCAAAATTAACTTCAATGACATTTCAACTCAGAATGCAGAACTGGAAGAAATGTTGGTAGGCATTTTGTCTGGCACATTAATGATTCCTCCAGCTTGCTGCCTTGATGATGATAATGATGATGATGATGATAATGATTATTTCAAATTTGGCACAAGGCCAGCAATTTTAGGGGAGGGGGTAAGTTGATTACATCAACTCCAGTTTTCAACTGATACCTTATTTTATCAACCCCAAAAGGATGAAAGGCAAAGTCGACCTTGGTGGGATCTGAGCTCAGAATGTAGAGACAGATGAAATGCCATTAAGCATTTTGCCAAGTGCAGTAACAATTCTACCAGCTCCCAACAATTTTTAATTTTTTGTACAAGTCCAGCAATTTTAGGGGGAGGGGTTGGTCAATTATATTGACTCCAGAGGGATGAAAAGCAAAGTTGACAATGGTAGGATGCTCTAATAATCCTACCAAATAATAATAACAATAATTGTTTCTAATATAGGTGCAAGACCTTAAATTTAAGGGAAGTGGTTAGTCAATAACGCCATCAACCCTGGCACTTATCTGGTACTTATTTTATTAACCCCAAAAAGTTGAGGGAAAAAAAAAAAAAAAAGACCCCGGTAGGATTTGAACTCGGAACTTTAAGAATTGAAACAAATACAGTATGGCATAACAACAATGATGTTGATAATAGCGATGATGAGTTTTTTCTTTCTTTATTTTTTTTTTTTTGCATAGGCACAAATTCCTGTATTATTTTAAGGGAAAGATATATTTAATATTAACTTTGTTAATTACAGGTATTTACTCTGTAAATATCTCTCCACTTATCAGGCAATGAAAGAGGGTGATGGTGGGGGAAGGAGTAACTATAAAAGGTGAAGTCAAGGTTGGCATGATTTGAACCCAGAACCACTGAACCAGAGAGTGTAAAGAGCATCTAACTAGTTCTCCACAGTCCAAACCATCTCCAGTGCACTTATAACAATGATTGCAATATGAGTAGTAACCACACACACACACACACACACAAATGTGCATAAATATTCATACACATCCACATAATCTTATTATAGATGTAACAGGTCCAATACTAAAGGCCACCTTTGAAAGCAAGTCGAGAGAGGGAGGAGGTGGGGGAGAAAAATGGCTTAAAAAAATATTATTGAGGTGGAAATAATTTTGAAACAAGAAAATATAACAGCAGTCGAGTAATAAAGTTAACGATTTTCTTTCTTTACATTGGCCAAAAGCCACAAATTTATTAGAGACATTAGAGTTGATTAGATTGACCCTTACCCCTTCCCCATCTGTACATGTGTGTGTGTATGTGTTTGTGATATCTATTTCTTTCTATTCTTTTATCAACAATCCCAGAGGATCAATTCGAAGGGATAGTGGTGGTGATGGTGGTGGAAGAAATTATAAATACTGTAAGGTATCCAGTCTGGCATTTTACCATTTCTGTCATTGCATCAATCCTGATTAAAAACTAATTGATTACAGTTCGTAATTATTTCTTACAAATAGCAAATTCTTTCAGAGACACTCACTAGGCCAAGGCGAACATGTAAAAGAAACAGAGTGGAAACAGTCAACTAAACGGTTACCAGTGTATCACTGGTATATATTTTATTTTGAGTATTAAAAAAAAAAAACCAGTGTAATATTGCATCCCCACTCCAGCTGTGCCCACTTCCTTATCTTAGCAACAGCAGTAAATTTTTTAGTAGACATAATGTCTGCCTCAATCCAGCAGGTGGTTCACAAAGCCAGAGCTTACCCAGATTTTCAAGGTATTCAGACTGAGACTACAAGATTTCTCAAGAAACCAGCCAGTCACAAAGCAAAGCTCAAAGTTACCATTGCTACTCATTTTCAGTTGAGTGGACTGGAGCAATATGAGATCAAACCGATGTCCTAACAATTGTGAGAACAACACCCAAAACTACTAGCCACATCTTTCAGAGTAAATCTAAAGCAGTGATTTCCAAAGTGGGGCCTGGGAAAATTGTGGTAGGGCATGGGATCCACTGTTTATGTTTTTAGTGGGACATGGAATTGTGAAAATCTTTATCTTTACAGCAAGCATATTACAACTTTTTTCCCAACCATCAGTGGGGCATACATTTTTCTGGAAAGTTACAGTGGGGGAGGTTGGGAAACACTGATCTAACGTGAAAGAATTTCTACATTTTTTTTGACAGGAAGAGATATGGATGACATGTTTTTCACAAAGATACTTAGGAAAAGTAAATAAACTGAAGAGACCAAATTAGGAATTGAAACTAAATTCACTAAATTTTGATAATAAATCAACTACAGTGCTTACTAATGATGATGATGATATTTCTATGTTGGCACAAAATGAAAGATTTTTGATTAAAATAACCCTCAGCACATTACTGATGGTCATTACAACAGTCATGGTGGGATGGAAGGTAAAAAAGTCATCAACAGGATTTGAATCATAACATAAAGAGATAAAATTAAATATTGTAAGGCATCTAGTCTGGTGCTTCACAAATTCTGACAATCTTCTCCGTTAATAATCTTTTCTGATTTAGACACAAGGCCAACAATTTTGAGGGGAGGGGGGTGGGGGTCAATACCAATGCCCTAGTATTTGACTCTACTTTGTTTTATTAACCCTGGAGGGTGAAAGGTAAAGTTAACCTCAGCATGTTTCATCTGAACTCAGAACAGAATTGGAACAAGTACAGCAAAAGCATTTTTTCTGACATTGTAACAGACCTGCCAGATTTCCAACTTTCGGTTAATAATAACTGTTTACAACTTAGGCACTAAGGAAGAGTTGCTTAAATCAACCCCAGGACTTAACAAGTACTTTATTTTATCAACCTCGGAAGGATGAATGACAAAATTTACCTAGGTGGGATTTGAACTCAGAATTTTAAGAAACCAATTTATCTGACATACTTATCGATTCTGCTAATCCACCACACTTATAAAATATTAATAATAATAATAATTTCTAACATAGGTAAAAGGCCACAAATTTTAGAGGGATAGTATAGCTGATCTAATTGACCCTTGAATATGACTGGTACGTCAGAACATTACATCTCTGGAAAGATGAAAGGCAAACTTTATACCAGTTGTCACAAATTTATAACAAAAAAAAAAAAAAAGAATATTATACCTTCAAATTACAGATTGAACAGAGTGGAAAGGTTTAACACTTAGACTCTTTAAAAAGAGTCTGTAGAAACAAAATAAAAAGGGCACAACCAGGGATTGAAACAGGTATGAGGTCAACTCTTGCTTTACACACTAGTGATAGTAATGATATATATCATTGCTACCACTGTCATATATATGCTGTGGAGGGATAGAGTTAATTGGATGGAGCCCTGTATATTACTGGTACTAAAAAAATAGATGAAAAGTCAAAGTTAGCTTGGGATTTCAAACTGAACTCAGAGGAATGTAACTCCAAAGTAATTTAACCAGTTTCAATAATTCTGTTGCTTTAATAACTATTAATAATAATACTAGTAGTAGTTAGTAAAGGGAGGCACAGTTCATGTGAGGCAATTGTACAATCATCATCGGGTAAAAACCTTACTACTAACAGCTGATATTTTGAAAATCCCTGAAGCAAGGCAACAGTACTGAGGTTGTCTCAGTCTGAAACAGCAAGAACAGGTTCCATCTCTACATCAAACAATAGCTTTGAAAGTAGAGAATGGGGAAGACATCCAGTTGTAAAAAAACTTTCTTTAACAATATAACGAATATGCTACACACATATTTGCAACAATGTAAACAAAATACTTCACCTTAGCCAACATTATTACCAAGCCCAGAATGTGAAGGGTGGGGGAAACCAAGGCAACGTTGATCTTAGCAGAATTTAAATTTGAAACTAAATATAAAATATTTTAGCATGGTGGTCTGCAAGTTTTATGTGAGTGTCATCAATAATAATAATAATAATAATAATAATAATAATAATAATAGTTTCAAATTTTGGCACAAGGTCAGGAATTTAGTGGGGGAGGTGTGAGTCAGTTACATTAACCCCAGTGCTCAACAGACATTTGACCTTGAAAGGGATGACAGGTGAAGTTCATCTTAGCAGGATTTGCACTCAAAATGTAAAGACAGACAAAATGCCACTAAGCATTTTGCTTGGTGTGCTAACAATTCTTTCAGCTCACCACCTTAATAATAATGATAATCTTTTCTAATATAGGCACAAGGCCTGAAATTTGAGGGAGGGGGTTAGTTGATTACATCAACCCCAGTACTCAACTGGTACTTATTTTATCAACCCTGAAAAGATGAATGGTAAAGTCGACCTCAGCAGAATTTGAACACAGAACGTAGACGGATGAAATACTGCTAAGCATTTCACCCAGCATGCTAATGATTCTGCCAGCCCACCACCTTAATAATAATAATAATAGTTGTTTCTAATTCAGGCACAAGGCTAGCAATTTTGAGGGAAGCAGGACGGTCAATACCATCACTTTCCGAATGTTTGACTGGTACATTATTTTATTGATTTCTCTGGAGTTGTTAAGTAAAAGTCAAGTACTGAGTTTGATAAAATAAATACTGCAAAGCATTTTATCTACCAATTCTACTGGTCCAAAATTTGAGTAATGATAATATTAACAAATCTATCTAATGTAGGCACAATGGTGGAGGCGGTATAGGTGATTAAATCAACCACAGTAATATTGAATAACTAAGTGGACTAACATGGTATTTTCAACTAAAATGGACAAGGTACATAGCTAAATAATGCAAAATATTTCATCCATTGTTCTGTAGTAGTAGTAGTAATAATAATAATAATCCTTTTTATTATAGGCACAAGACCTGAAACTTTTGGGGGACGGGGCAAGTCAATTACATTGACCCCAGTGCTCAACTAGTGCTTACTTTATGGACCCTGAAAAGATGAAAAGTAAAATCAACTTCAGCAGAAATTGAACTCAGAACACAGAAATCGATGAAATGCCTATAGCTTCTAATGTAAGCCAGCAGTTTTTAGAAGAGAGTACAGTTGATTGCATCAACCCCAGTACTTGACTGGTACTCTATTTTATTGAGACTTGAGGGATGAAGGGCAAAGGTGATCTCAGCAGGATTTGACCTCAGAACATAAAGACCAAGAACTAAATATGATAAAAGCCTTTGCCCACCTCTCAGCTGATAACTGCAGAAGGGGTTATTATTATTATTATTATTATTATTATTATTAATAAGTCAATGGATTGACAGAATCAATCCATTGACTTAATAATAATAATAACCCCTTCTACAAAAGGCACAAGGCCTGAAATTTAGGGGGAGGGGACTAGTTGATTACACTGACCCCAGTGTTTCACTGGTATTTAATTTACTGACCCCAAAAGGATGAAAGGCAAAGTCAACCTCGGCAGAATTTCAACTCAGAATGTAGCGATGGGTGAAATGCCACTAACATTTCATTCAACATACTAACGATTCTGCTAGCATGCCACCTTAATAATAATAACAGCCGTTTCTAATTTAGACACTAATTTAGGGACAAGTCCAGAAATTTTGGGGGAGGGTGTTGATTACATCAACCCAATACTTGACTAGTAGTTTATTTTATTAAGTACTGAAGAGATGGAATGCAAAGCTGACCTAAACAGGACTTGAACTCAAAATGTAGAGTCAGAACAAATACCACAAGGCATTTTTTTTTTTGAATACTAACAATTCTGTTAGCTGGCTGTCCCATGTAATAATAATAATTTCTGATTCAGGCACAAGGCCAGCAATTTTAAGGGGAGTTGGTCAGTCAATTACAACAACTAAAGAGGAATGAAAGGCAAAACTGTTGTACGAGGAATTTGAACTCAGAATGTAAAGTACCAGGACAAATATTACAAAGCATTTTTTCTGATGTTCTAATGATTTTGCCAGTTTACCACTTTGAAAATAATAATTTCTTTAACTACAAAAGGTTTACATTAAGGACAGCACAGGACAAAACAATGAGTGTGTGTGTGTATGTGTGTGTTGTTGTGAGGGTTGTCTACTATCACCTGGCTGTCATGTCTCACCATAATACTAATACTAATAATATCTATCACAGCAGCAGCAATTTTATTGGTAGTAGTAGTAGTTGTAGTAGCAGTAAGTTGTACCAGCAGCAATATTTAAGGAAAGTAAAATCAATTGCAGTGTAAATAATGGAGAAACAGTCCACATGAAGAGAGTAAAATACTAAGAGAGGAATGTGATGTTTATCATTATCAATCATCATCATCATTGTTGTTATTGTTAAACTAGATGGGGAAGGCACAGAAGTAAAAGGAAATAGACCACGGTTTAGAACGATACAGAAATTCAGTCAACCAAAGGGCTACTCTAGCAGAATAGTGGATTTCATCAGCAAATTACTTTAGTTGTTTGTCTTTGTCGATCATTTTAATTTTGATATTTTGTCAGTTGTGTCAGACTAACCCCACCTTCATCAGCCCCATCTCGTGTAATTCCTCTCTTGTCTATTTATTGGTCCAATTTATATTTATTGATCCCTTTCTTGGTTTTCCTGTTTACCTGTCCAACATTCTATTTCATTTGCTCCACTATCTACTACATTATCAGTTAGTTTACCTATCAGTAGAACTGGTCCCTTTTCATTTGTTGGTCTGCCCAACTCCCTGTCTTGTCCAGCTTATCCACCCAATGCAGTACAACCAGCCATCACTCATAAGTGAATATGGTTTGGTAACATTTACCATGCTTTTGCCAATTGGTTTAGGTCTCATGTAGTCATGGGCAGACACAGACACTCTTTTGGCCCCTTACCCTTGGCCTAGCAACACATCCAAGATGTGACAAATCGAGGGAGAGAGATGAATCAGCATCTGGCTAGTACTCGTTTACAGCTGACTAGACTGGACTGACACAAGATGAAGTGCCTTGCTGAAGGACACTAAGTGCTGTCTGATCCAAGGATTGATCCCACAACTTGATACATAAGCTGAAAACCCTAATCACATGGTCATGAACCTTCACTCCTCTAATTCGACCATTATTCCCCCAACTGGTCCCTCATTATTTGTATTTATAACAACTATATCCCCCCTCCCCAATCTGATTAATCTCTTGTCTGTCTCTTCAATTTTCCCCCATCATGTTCCAACTGACAGCAGACTTTGTCCTATTCTATCTGCCTGTATTTTTTTATATCTTCCACTACTCTCAACTTAGCGTGTCTATCTGACTAGTCCTTATTTCGCTTGTCTGTCCAACTACTGTTTATCATGTATGTCCTTCTCTGTCTACACTTTGTCCTGTCAGTTCAGTTATCACCACTTGGTGTATCAACCACCTTCTAAGTTTCATCACTATTCTCTGTTTTGGCTGACAAACTGTAAGTCAATGGTTTGCCACCACCACCTTCAATACTGATGACAAGATCAATAAACAACCAAACTAGGCCAAAATTTCAGATCTTCATTTACACACACATACACAGCTTAAATTGTAAAGACGAAAGATTTAAAGAAACTTTAAGTAACCCCAAAAGATCTTATACTCTTTCATAAAAATACAGAAAAACCTTCTGAACTGGTATTTACTATTTCTATGGTCAAAGACATTTAAAAAAAGGCTTTCAGAAGTTATTAGAATCAAAGATGGAGATAATGAGATGATAGGAATGATGTTTCATTATTGACTACTGATATGAAGATAATTGAAAATTAAAAAAAGATGCAAAGATGCTGCTATTGTTCATGTTTGATAATGAAAAGATGGAGAAAAAAAATGTAAATGCAAATTTTTAAAAAATAAAAATCAAATAAAATAAATAAAAATGAAGAAATCAATCCCCACCCATCAAAATCTCAATTTTTTTCTTTTGGAAAATTCCCTCCCCAGTTTGCCCCCCAACATAATACACACACACAAAAAAAAAAAAAAAAAAAAAAAAAAAAAATTAAAAACAATTTTTTTAAAAATCACTCGTGATGCAAAAAAAATATTTAAAATATATTAAAATAATAGAATATAAAAAGGAAAGATCTGGAAGTTGAAATGACTTTTGTTGTTAATGCTACTGTTGTTGTCGTTATCATCATTGTTGCAGTCATTTTCATAGAACAATATCAAGACCACATTAACCTACCCAACCATCTTCGTGTTCATCTGTGTCTAAAGGATAATGCTCATATATTGTAAATGCTTGTAAGTTTAAAGGCTTGTTGATTTTCATGTCTGAAATTTAGTTTGGATTTTGTTTTGCATGATTTGCACTTTCTTGCATGTCTTCAAATCAAAGTGATTGCTTTTCTTTCTTTTATGTGATATCCAGAATAGCAAGAAACAAAATCATATAATATATACACAGACAGACAGGAAGAATAGGTATAGTGTATTAAGTATGGCTATCTGAAAGAGAGAACTGAATAGATTTGTTGGCTGTAGAGGATTCCCTGCCCAGCCAGTATGAAGTGTGCTTACATTGGGAAAAGAAGAAAAGGGTAAAAGGTAGCTTGTAGAGGATATGAGAGGAGCAGAAAGAACTTCTATCTGGTTTTGGAATAAGAGAGAGAAGTTAGGCTGGAAACCAGGAGATGATGGAACTGATTTGGCCACCATTGCAGACCATACCACCAGGAGAGTGTTACAGTTCAGGGTTGAAGTACTCAATGGTCAGTGGATACTGTTTGATGACATCAATTCCCCCTGGCCAAAAGCTACATTCACCAAAGGTGAATGATGAAGTATTTTCTTTTAGATGTTATCTATATCATAAAGTAAGAATGAAAAAGAAAGTAAAAGATTGCAAGCTTAAAGATGTGATAGGGTTTGAAAATATAAAATGGAGAAGAAAAAAAAAAGGAGAGAGAGAGAGAATTGTAATAAAAAGAGAGAGAAAAAAATTAGTTTTACTTGTCTGATAGTGTATGATGATGATGGTAATGGTAGTGCAATGCTTTTGGTGGCATTTGTATGTGCTGTTGGGTGGTGTAGTGGTAGTCATTGCCCTCCGTAGATCACCAACCAAAGGTAAACAAACAATGCACAATATGCATGTAGATATGATGCCATTAGGCTGATACTCTACCTTTCCATGTGCAATGAGAGAACTTCATCAGTGATCTATGACAGAACTTTCAACAAGGCTGACTGAAGAAATATGTCATAATTAGATGTACAAAGTCAGGAATTTCAGACCAATGGCATCAGCTAACTTAATTAAAACTATGTATGTGCATGTGTTTGTGTCTCAACCATGGCAACAATAACAAAACAAAAGGGAAGGTAAAAGATGACTAAAGGTGATGTGTGGCTGTGGTGGTGGTTGTGTTGATAGGGTCATGGTGATGGTGGGGAAGGGTCTTTGAGATGATTGTTGTCCAGGAGAGCTGCAAAAGACAAATAAAAAAAAAAAAGAAAGAAAAATATAAAACAGCAGCCTGTCCTCAATAACAACAGTAGTAGTAATAGTGGTAGTTGTCGTGGTAGTAGTAGTAGTTGTTGTAACACAGGAGGATATAATTGGCTTTAACGAAGATCAATTAAAAAACATTAGACAGAGACGCCGGACGGTATTTTGTTTTGTTTTTTTTCATGTTTTTTTTTTGTTGTTTTGGATTTTTTTCCAGTTATTTTCCTTCAAATTTGTTTGTTTTACATTGATTCAATACTTTTTTTATTTGTGAATGTTGTAGTTTTTTTTTTGGTGGTAGTGGTGGGGGGGGTGGGGGGAATTTTGTAGTTTTGTTAGGATTGAGTTTTATAATGTCATCAATTTAAAAATTTTTTTTTCTCCCTGCCAACCTGCAGGAAAGGGAAGTTTAATTCCATTTTTGTTGTTGTGATTGCTGTAAAACTACTGTGATTTGTATAAAAAAATTTTAAAAAAGAATAGAAAATTTAAACAGAAGGGGGAGAGAGTGAGAGAGAGCGAGAGAGGGAAGAGGGAGAGACTATAAAGATATGTAGTCCAAGTTGGTGCCATACTGCAAGGCTGTCTGGAAGTCTTCAGCAGAATCAGGGTACTCACACTTGATTTGGCCAACTGTGTAGCAAGGCATCGAACTATTTGTCGTCCCCACCGCACAGCCAGCATTCCATGTTGTGGCCACTGGTAACCCT
>JAOPJW010003339.1:15283157-15296745 GCA_027122535.1 Octopus maya | reverse complement strand
CCGCATAAATGAAGTCAGGACAGGTTATTTTGCACTTATATGAATTCGTATACTTTGTAATAATGACATCAAACCAAATAATATTTTTATAAAATTTAATACGTACGTTTCAGATTTTGCGTATAGAAAGTACATCACCTTACGCAAGATTTTCTTCAGTTAATATATTACAAAATATGACGGAAATAGTTCTATGTGTGTGTGTGTGTGTGTGTGTGTGTGTGTGTGTGTTTAATTAGGCCAGTAAAGTCGGTTACTAAGAGGATGTATTTCCTATTATGTATTGCGTAAGATCTGAAGCGTATACATTAAATGCTTTCAAATTATAAAAAGGCGACGAGCTGGCAGTATCGTGAGCGCGCCGGACAAAATGCCTCTAAGCGTTTTGTCCGTCTTTACGTTCTGTGATCAAATTCTGGCGAAGTCGACTTTGCCTTTCATCTTTCCGCGGTCGATAAAAATAAGAATCAGTCAATTACTGAGATCGATGGAATCAACTTCCTCTCCTCTCAAAAACTGCTGGCCTTGTGCAAAACGTTGATTTGAAAATTTTATCACAAATTTTATGTGTACGTGTATGTGTGTGTGTGTGTGTGTACTGTGTCAGGTCGCTCTTGAGTGCTCCTGGTAACATGTAATCCAGTACAATCTGTTGCATGGTCGGGATGTCGGCGACTAAATTGGTGGCAACCCCCACCAGGCTTGCTTAGTGAGGGAGGGTGTTCGTTGGACACCCGGCAGAATGAAAAATAAGACCCCGGGGGAACTCAACAAATGATCCTGGACAAAATCTGAAACTGCATCTGATGACAATGGGCTTTGTCTTGAGGAAAGTGGAGCTACCTTTTAATCTGTCATTGCTCCCAGGTCCGCCCTGGTCCGGAGCGGTAGCACCTGTTAAGACTAGGGTCCTAAATGTCGTATCATCAGCGGCATTTCCTCCCAGCAGCAGTCTAAGACGGTTTCTGGAAACTCGAAATTCCTGGTGTTGATTTTTCTTCTCGAGAAATAAAAGTTCCACTGGACCTGAGGTTCCAATGCAGTTTCTTCAATGTCGAATACTTCGTTCTGAGGTTAAAAACCCCCTTCAGCTATCATTTCCTTCAGCTGCTCAAGATATTTAGGAGCAGCCATTGTGTCGGTACTAATGGCTTCACCAATCATTTTTACGTTGCGCAAATTCAACCTCTTCTTAAAACCTTTCAAACTAACCTTTATTGGTTAGAAAAGATTTTGCGTTAGAAGTTTCACCCTTCGTTTTTTCTGCAAACCACCCTACAAACTTTAGTCCTTCTTTTCTTTTTTAATTACCATCCTGCTTACCAGTGCATTACATTCAGTCTGATTCTTCATCCGCAAACTAAAGAACCGTTTCATTTTATGCATCACTGTTTTTTATTTTTTTAAACAAATAACCTCAGCGCAGTTGATAGAGTAATTCCTCGACCACTTGACTTCATTTTCTTTCTATTGTCACATATTTTTTCCACCGTAGACGTTACAAGTTTTAATGTTTTGGCAATGAGACTAATTTTCTTTCTCTTCTGCTTCATGTCTAAGTTTAAAATCCAGTGTCATCCATTTACGCTCATCTTCACTCAATTGTCTTCTGTTCGACTTGATGGCTTCTCTCCGGACATCCTGAGTTGCAGGTAAATACAACTGTGGTGGCGATCAACAATTATCCACAACAAATTTGTAGTAAAAACAAAATGACACCGGAAAAGAACTGGTTTTGTAATAGAAAAAGATCGTTGTCCTATTTCTGAGAAAGTTAGAATGTATGTGAGAAGATAAAAGGGTGAAGCATTGAGGTAGAAGGAATTACTGTATGATTACAGTTAGTTGAAGGCATCGGGCTGCTTAGATGGGTGTTAGTTAGCATGAAGCTTAGCTGCGTGCTGTCCCACAATAAAACTATGGTTTAATTAACATTTATTTTTACAGGAGTATATCACAATATTTACATAATTCCATAGTGACTTGCCAAAGGTGTATTGTGGTGTGCTAGAAGCAAATGTAGTAATAGAAAAGAATGGTTTCGTGTGTGATGAAGTGAAGATATTGTGTTCGTTGTACGTGCTTGGAGAAGTGTATTGTAGACAAAGAGTTTCCTTTGAACAGAGGTCTAGCACGGACCAAGAATCCTGTGTTCGTCTATCTTCTCAAACATCTGCGCTGATACGGGCGCTTTCGCTTTAATAACCTTCATTTAGAACATTCGATAATATGAAGTGATCTCCCTGCAAGCTGATTGGTTAATATTCGGGGCACGTCGCCATATCTAAGTGTGGTCTGACCTTAGTTATTAAAGCTGCAATGCTTTGGTTTTCGGCTTCGCTATAAAGGATATGGGCACTTCCCACCTTGAGTTGATCCACAAAACCTCACAACTCTACTAATACACGCGCGTGCACGTGTATACACCGTTGTGTTGACATAAAACATATGTGGCTACAGACATAGTTATCATGCTGGTACTATTATTATCGTTGCTAGTCGGTTATTCAAAATTTAGTTGACCAAGACTTTGTGAGTGAACTTGTCAGGCAGAAACTTTGCAGAAGACCGCTGGATACACACTACGTATTAAAATTTGTTATGTATTCAGTGACTTTCAATAGCTATGTCAGGTTTTAACAAATGTATATCGTGTGCATCCATTTAGTTTTTCTTTGTTACTGTGATCTGATCCAGGAAAAACAGCTCCAGAAGTTATCATTTTTTTTAGACTTCCAATCCGTTGTTTGAAAGAGCGAAATAACGAATGTGGTGGAAAGCTAAATGTCAAATATTTTTTGTTGAAATTATCCGCATCTGTTTTGTCACAAGTTGTTCGAGTTATGTCAATGTAAATCTCATAATATGTTGCCTTTATATATAATATAAACTAGATATACTTATCCTGGAAATTTAACGATGTATTTCATGTATTATTATATAAAAACACACAAGTAAATGGCATCTTATGATTTTCACATTTTCTCAAGTAGAGTAACAAAAGAAGTAAAACCTATACAATTACATAACGTTTTCTTCTTTCTTTTTCTATATTTTTCTTCATTTTCTACTAATTCCAGTTTGTCAGACACTTGAAATTACTGTTCTGCAAACTGGAAAAAATATTTCTCTAAAACTTTGGTGGTGGTGGTGGTAGGATTAAGGGTTCCACTGCTACTTTTAGCCCATCTACTGGTTCTGTTGATGATTTTACAAGAAAAAGAAAAATATTTCTATCCTCACTCCTTTAGTAGAGTCCCAATCAGTCTCCATCTCCGTAAGATACCTCTTCATCTGCCGTGACCATGTGGCTGACCAACACCAGCCGCCAACCCAGTTGTCATTTTTATTTTCGTGTTGTTGATTAAAAGACCATATAAATTAGTCCAATGTTGTTGTTTACCGTATCATTTCCATTTATACAAAATATTTCACAGATGTCAGTGATTTACTACCTGTTACTGTTACTGACACAATTCTGTAACTTTAGCTCTGTTTCGTTGATTCTTATCTTTCAGGTTGTCTATGACCACCAAATTTCAGTTATCTGTCAAACATTACTTGAAACTTCACCGGATGTTTATTACTCTAAGTTCCTAACCGTAAATAAGAGGATGTAAAACAAAAAAATCGGGAAAAAATGTTAAGGATTGTCTCTAACAAAAACACACCTTAATTACAATCCTAAATACCCGCTTCTCTCACAAAACGATTCGAAATGTAACATTTGCAGACGCCATTTTGATTTTAAAAAGTGAAAGTAGAATTGTAAGCTCAAATATGGTCATAAGATCGTTCGAAGTTTAGAGAAATCCATGAAATACATAATTCCTTTTAAAATTATTATTTTTCTTAAGCGTTTGTGGTGATTCTTCGTTTTCTGGGCGGCCCCAAGAAAGTGAAACATATTTTAAAGAAAAGTAATTTAATGGAAACGAAATCCTAAATCTGTAATGCTTGGTTTGCTGTTAATCGCTAGAACTCTTTTCTTTTAGCATTTGATTGACTTTGGCTTCAGGATTCTTTATCTGACCCAGACGTAGGAGTAACACGCTTACGTGCAAACTGCCCGGCTCAACATGCCTCTGGCTGGATTAAACAAAGTGAGTCAATATGGCGGTTATCATTTACTGTCTTCTTTTATTTTTGAGATTATATTCTCCTGCAAAATATTCAGTATGCCGTGGAGAATTAAGCGGTCTGGTGCTCAGAAGAGGAAAATTTCTAAAGAAAGAAGTGAGAAAAAAAACCCAACAAAACAAAACAAAAACGCTACTGTGTTGGCGAAAATACATCGTCTAACAGAAACAAAATCTGAAAATCTAATGAAGAATCAGTAACAGACGTCCCATCTGAGGAATAAGCGGCATTCCCATGGGGGACATCTGCAGAAAATTGGAGGAACGTATCAACTGAAAATATTCAAGGTGAAGAATCGCCACATCTTACCGACATGGATAGTGATTCTCTATCATGGAATCTAGACCCAGTCATGTAGTTTTCTAACCGTGCTCTTTCGGTCAAAATTGCTACATGTCGATATATATATATATGTTTCCGACTCCATCTCAGAATTGACGCTGCATTTAATCAGGTGAATGCAAACTGGATGACCATTGTGGTTATTTAAAAAAAATTAATGGTTTATATTATTCATGTCTGTCTAAATTAGTAACCATTATTAAAAGCAATTTTGAAGGAAGTGCCTAAAGAAGATACCGATTGACTTCAGTTCTTGTCTGGAATTTATTTTGTGAACTTCGAAAGGATGAAAAACAAAGTTTCCCGCAGCAAGGTTTGAACTCAGAATATAGAGCTGCAACAAATAACGCAAGGCATTTTTTTTTCTCACACTCTACCGATTCTGTCAATCTACCAAACAATCTTCGGTTTTTAAAAATAAAATAAAATAAATATTCTTGTGTTTTACTTCAATAATTTCTATCGTTTGACTTGCTAGAAATAACAGACAAATCTCCTTCAAATCATAGAAAGCCTTCTCCTACGTGGTCGCCCGATCAGCTACAAATACACACTAACTCTCCCAAAATTCTTTAAAAAGAGGATATATTGGACAATGTATTCCTAGTTACCCTTAAAAAGACAGGATGATCCAGAGTGGAATGTCTTTCACCATAGGTCTATTTGATCAGAGCTAACCTGGGACTAAACACACACACAGGCACCTAAAAGAACACACTCGATCGCACCAATGGCCTCTACATCATACAGCAACTTCCAAATGAATTAAAAACCAACTCGATTTGCTTTGCACATTCACTCAACAAAGCGAAGTTGGAGCCAAGAGAATCGGGAATAAAATCATCGAAGCCGACCAAGGTTTATCTTCTTTCTGTTAACGAGAGTTACCGACCTTGAGTTGGATTCACCTCGTTATTTCGGGAAAGCACGTGCGCGCAGTTATACGCTTACATACATAGACACACACACACATACATACATGCAAACAAACAAACAGAAGAGACAATGAAACCGTTGAAGCTACAAGATGCAATCGAAAATGTGGATTCAGTCCAATTTCTGTGGAAGACATTAAAACGTGATCAACAGCTGGTGAAAAAATGTCAAGGGACAACCTCCCTACGCAATACGATGCTGTTCCTAAAACAATATACAATGCTATCCCCCCACCCCACCCCAAGGGATTGTAGTGGGATAAATATAGAGATCCCCCACCCTGCTATTATTGAATACTAAAATAAAAATCAACACAACAAGTATTGGTGGAACATTCTCATCAAAACTTCTAGCAAGTACAAACGTAAACAGGTCGGATATTATTGTTTGGGCCTAACAAGTAACAGGTATGTCTAGTCATAGAGGTCAGCTATTCGTATACCCGCTTTTGGTCTGGCCACAAACGTAATGAAGTCGAAGATTCTTGCAAGGGGATCGCCCAGTCAACCTCCCATTGACACAAGGCTACGTGTACTATATATACATGATGTTTAGCTTTTCCTTTAGCTATTTGATATATTTCTTTGCTGTCCCCTAACCTCAAGTGTTTCTAAACAGGTCTCTTAGTTCTTTTTAAACCTGAAAACTAGTTTTAAATTTGAACTCTCAGTGAACAAAATGGAGGTGCAGTTATTCTGCACTTATAATTGACAGCATAAAAGAATTAAGAAAGTATTTGAATTGGGTGATTTGTAATATTATCATTGAAAGTAGTTGCTTGTTATAAGATTTTTAATTTTTGTCTGCAAATTACAATTCCATCTGGTCCACATGCTTTGTTATTGGCATGTGGAATTAAACATCCCTGTATTTCCAAAGATTTTTTTTCTATTCTGTGTACATCAGTAGAGTTCGTTCTTCAAAGTTGATAATTAATCAGTTATATTGTCCTGAACTATTTAAAGCCCCGTGGCTTTTTAAATTTCTTGCAATTCCACAAATCCAAATAACAGAAAATGCTGTTTACCCTTTTGTCCATTTCTATGACATTTGGGAACAACTGCTTTCCCCCTGCTTCAATTAAAAACAAATTTCACTCAAATAAATGCTATAAAGATAATTTCGTTCACTTAAGAATGTAATTTCTTTTTTAAAGTTGTCTATTTTATGCATAACAGTGTGAATCAGAACTAAGATCCGAATACCAAAAATGCCTCAGTTCAATAAAAATGCAAACACATTCTTTCTGGACAACTGATGTGCAGAGAGGAGAGGAGAGGAGACTACTTCATGGATTGTTAACCACTCCTCGCAACATGGAACTAGTTTCTTTCTCCTGTCAATAGGATACAGTGACCATTGAGCAGTCGTAAATTAAACTAGTGCATTTGTGGATAGCCTAATTTGCATATTTGTGCGTCTTGCAGTTCATCATTAATTTAAAATGATATTTGTCTATGCACAACACAGTGAAAATCTAGAAATAAATTCAAGAATCATAAAACTTTACAGTGAGTTGAATAAGAATGTAAACATACTTTCTGCAGTATTAATTTTTTGGTACAAAAGAATAGTATAGTGTGATTACAGAATTATTTAACCCATAATGAGGCTTTATAATATTTATTTCAATTCTTCTGAATCAGTGTTGCATAATATGGATAGTGTTTAATTAATGTCAAGCTGTGACAAAGCACAAATATGGAAATTAGGCTATCCACAACTGTACTAGCTTAATTTATGACTGCTTACTATAGAAGCTGACCTATGCTATTGACTGGAGAAAGAAGCTGTGTCTTCTCTGAGGAAATGGTCAGTCAGAATACTCTCTCTCTCTCTCTTCTTTTTTTTTTCTGTATATCAGTAGTGTAGTATACATTTACACTTCTATTAAATTTACAGTGAAGCCTCACAATATTTAAATTAATTTTATCTCTTATACTTTGTTTTTCATAAAAATGAATGCAAGCCACAAATACTGAACTAAAAACAAAAAAAAAAAGTTTAAAATATGAATACAAACAACAAAGAAGGAATTAAAATCTTTATATACTAAAATTGTACACCAAAGTTTTATGAAATATCAAATGTTAAATGTTTTTTAGATTTGTCAACAGAAGAAATTTCCCTGGCAACTAATAAAATAAAATTTTATATCAGATGGATACAATTCAAAGAAGTGAAGTGATTGGTTGCTTTTGCATGAGTTATGAGGTTGCTACAATAGTTTGTTAGTGAAGAGATATTTTGCAATCAGGGTTTAACGAGTTCTGACCAAAATTTATTACATATGCTTTGACCAGGAGTGTCTTAACAAGTGCATTTTTGATGGGCAGTAACTGACCAAACTGTTTGGGGTTTCATCAAATTGAATCCCTTTTACAGAAGTTCAGCCCTTCCTTATCTGTTGAATCTTTGGGTTTTAATATTTGGAGGTAAACTTAAATTTCCGTTGTTTGCTTCTAGCATTCAGCTCCAATTACTAGACATGGTATCTCGAGACTGTTACACTGTAATATCGACCCCCTCATACTCTGACTGACAATAGTCTCTCTTGACTTCCACGATGAATACTCAGTAACCCAATCAACTGAGTTACTGAACACTCATTGATGTGCAAGTGGCTGAGTACTCCACAGACATGTACTCTCATCTCAATTGTCAACTGGATCATTACATAACACACAATCCCACCTCATTTGTTTCCAGTTTCCATTCAGAAAGCTACGGTTGTGGCACAAGTCACTGCCCAGGATTGCCAAGTAGAGAGCTTGAACTGGATATGTCATGATTTGCAAAGCAAACTTCTTAATCCTTTAACCATCCAGTATTACAAGACCATGAGGACAGGCAATTCCTAGATTAGACTGAAACAAGTATTTCAGAGATTCCAGTGACTCCTGTCCACAGCTGTTTGACAAATATTGCATCTTATTAGAAATTTAAAGATCTTTCAAATTGTTCTTTTCAACTTGGGAATACTTGTTTAATGGCAACGACATCATCACCATTGTAATAGCACCGAGTTTTCAAGACGAGTTGAAGCAAGAGCCTGCTATAAGAGAAAGCCTCCTACTCCTATTTAGATAATCAAATAGGAAGCACATAAGATTCTTGCAACATCAAAGCAAACCAGGGCTGAGGAAGTACCAACAGCTCAACTGTCCACAGGTGAGGTTAAATGAGTGCAGAGTTATGGGACTACAAAGTAGAAGGTGTGATGGCAAGAGGATTTGCAATAATTAAATGAAGCTGATTAACGAGGATCACTTGGAGAATAATAATAATAATGGTTTCAGATTTGGCTACAAGGGCAGCAATTTTGGGGAAAGGGAATGAGTCAATTACATCGACCCCAGTGGTTCACTGGTACTTAATTTATCAACCCTGAAAGAATGAAAGGCAAAGTCGACCTTGTTGGAACTTGAACTCAGAACATGCAGATGGAAAAAAACACCATTAAGCATTTCGCTCAACGTGCTATAATAATTCTTTCTGGCACAAGGTTTGAAATTTTGCAGGGGGAGGGAGGGGAAGAGTCAATTACATCGACCCCAGTACTTTACAGGCTCTTATTTTATCAATCCCCAAAAGATGAAAGGCTAAGTCAACCTTGACAGAATTTTAACTCAGAGAATATAGTAATGGATGAAATGCCTCTAAGCATTTTGCCAAGTGTGCTAATGATTCTGCCAGCTCGCAGCCTTCCAAATAATAATAATAATAATAATCTGGCTTACAAAAATATGCAAATCTGAACATTTTAAGAAGAAGATTAAAAAGAAAAAAGTATGCACAAAGGTAAAATATTTTATTCCTTTTTTACTTCATGAATGAAAAAGAAAAACCTTGTATTTATTGGTGAGACAATCGTCTCCCTCATCAAAAACTGAAAAACTGTGAATCTCCCAAATGTGCAACAAAAGTTCTGAATGGATGAATGGATGAGGAAATCACTGGCCAAACCTCTACAGAGAGGAGAATGTGGAGGAAAAACCTCACAGGAAATGGAATCCAAATGTTTCTGACAACTGAACAAAGATACATTTGTAATTGCATCAAAATAACAAACTCCATTAAGTTATATTGAGAGGAAGGAGAAACTGTTCTGAATAATATTTCAACTGATATGTCAATCACAAATTTAGTTTACTGCTACCACTCCCCCCCTCTCTCTCTCTCCCTTTCTCACTCTCTCTCTCTTTTTCACTACTAATAAACAATGGATGATATGGATTTCCTCCAAATGCTTTCATTATGTACCTTCCCCCCCCCCCCGTCCATCTTTCACTTGTAAAATTAATAATTTAATCCATTGAAATTAGACTCAAGATTCCTCACTGCTTTGCACTGATGAAATCCAACTAGATTGAAATAGCATTTATAAATGAATGCTAAGCACTTTATGATTAAAAGAAAAATGAAAGGAAAGGCAATTTAATCAAATAAATACAGAAATATATTTTCATCTTTTTCATTTTACTAACAAACTAAGCGAAGCCTATTTCTGTTCTCAGCTTGCTTCAGTTACATTTCCATCTTTAGTGTTTGGTGAGAATAAAGTCTGTAACGAATCAGATAGTTGGGGCTCCACTAAAAAGAAATCTTAGCCCCTCAGAGCAGATGCGAGACAGAATGAATACATTGTTATCAAAATGGATGGTTCAAATGGAAAGTATAACTAAAAAAAAAAAAAAGGTGATTCTACATAGAATGGTTGTTGTTATTGTTGATGGCTGTCTCAAGCAAATGGCTTGATGGCAAGAACCTTGTCATTCCAGTAAATTCTGAGTTTTAGAATCCTAGACACAGGTGTGGCTGCAGCAAGAAGTTTGCTTCCCAGCCACATGATCTTGGGTTCAGTGCCATTGCATGGCACTTGGGCAAGTGTCTTCTATTAGAGCCCCAGGCCAACCAAAGCCTTGGAGTGGATTTGGTAGACGGAAACTGAAAGAAGCCCATCATATATATGTATGTCACTGTTCGTGTTGGTGTGATTACACTTTGAAACTTAGCAGTTTGGTAAAAGGGACTGATAGAATAAGTACCAGGTTTAAAAGGAAAAAAAATACTGGAGTTGATTCATTTGACAAAAATTCTTCAAGGCAGTGCCCCAGCATGGCCACAGTCAAATGACTGAAACAAGTAGAAAGGTAAAAGAGAAGTTGCTTACATACCTGGATTATATTTATGGCCAATCTTCATCAAAATATAATTTTGACAAATGTTATAAATGGAGAGAAACCAAGACAGATCCTCTCTGAAGGCTTAAAACCTGCAGCATTTGAGGACTTTTGTTGGGTTACTAAGGACAAGAATGTGCTTCTTTGATATGTTTAGTGATTGCTGCTCAGTCTCGGTCAAGAAGGAACACAGCTTCAGGCATGACAGAGTTGAAGCTTATGTATATTAGAAGCTATTTTGAAATAACAACAGAAAAGAGTTTGCAATAGGGAAGGTCTGCGAGGATGATAAAGAGATCATACTCTGAGGTTTGTCATGTGACACAGCAAAGGGAGATCAATAATAAAAAGCCAGATATTGTTGTCAAGGACGACTAGGAAACGAGGTAAACGAAGTGTCCTTTCCAAGAGATGATAAAATATCTCTAAAAGAAATTAACCAAATATAAAGACCTGAAAACAGAGAAATGTGGAGAATGGAAACAAACAATGCCTACGATAGGTGTTTTAGAAATGATTAAAAAAACAAGCAGACAAATACATAACCCCAAATGCCAGGACTTGTGTACGCATAAAGTGGATATATATTATATTGTATCAGAAACCATAAAGCCAAAATACAAATCTGTGCATAGCAATGCAGAGAAAACAAATAATAAAAGGTGACAAACCCAGCAATGATTATTTTTCTTAACAGGGGAGGCACAAAGGGGAATATTTCATGTATTGTGTAAACCCTATCACTTCATTAGTATTTTATTCTGTTGATGTGAAAAGTGTGAAAGGCAAATCTTGAAGCTGGTAGGATCTGAACTCACAATCTAAAGGTTTAAAAGCTAAATAACATAAAACATTCCTTTCTGCCATTCTCCCAATTCTGAAATCCATGGCTTTCAAGACTGAGTAATATTCATTCCTAAGCTAGATGCAAGGCCACATTTTGTTTGTGAGTGAGAAAACATTGCAGGGGAAGCTGGGCAACTAAATACAATTGTGCATGGCAGTTTCTCCAAGAACTCTTTTACCAATTCTACACCATCCTCAAAACAATAAGAAATAAAACAGGCTTAAAATTTAGGCAATTCAAATTTCAGAAAAAACCCTTTCGGAAACATATTTGAAAGGTATTTGAAAAGAAAAGAAAATATATATTTTAGTGAGAGGAGAAGTGGTTTTCAGGTGAGTGTAATTTCATGTTCTTAACAACCCTTCACTTATAAATTAACACAAATGCATGTTTGTGTGTGTATCTATACACACATACAAATATGCATTTGTGTCTGCATATTTACTTCCATATACTAGGTATATGTATGTCCATGTGAGTGAGTCTTATACACCCTCCTAAACAGTGTGTTTAAGCAGCAATTAACCAGGCATTTGATGGTTCTGCAGACAGGTGTAAATAATGTACAGTACATATGTGTGTGTGTGTGTGTGTGTGTGTGTGTGTGTGTATATATACCTACGTCCAGACCCTTCTCTTTCAGCCACATCAGACTTGCTCGATTCCATTATTCCACAGTTCCCTCCCACTCCTCCCTCATTGGCGCTATGGAAGTTTGATGCCTGTAACAAACAGTTATGGAAGTGGTTTTGCAGTGTGATGTCAGCAGTAAGGTTTGGTCATGTATCAGCAGCAATACCGAAGGCCCAATGGTACCAGGAGTGGTATTGGAGTGCAGGGACAGCAGTATATAGCATCAGGAGTGGTATTGGAGTGTGGTGCATCAGCAGCAGTGGCAATGGGCTTTTCTGTCTGCAGCAATTATCGTGTAGCCCCCATTTCCTGATGCTGGTCAACAAAGTGTCAGAACAGGGGTCGCTGTTATTGCTACGGCAATGTTGTACTGTAGTATGTCTAGATACAGTGGTGGTGGTGGTGGTGGCTGCTTCAACATTGCATAGTTTGTAGTTTTGGCAAAGTGGTTGCTTAGCTGCAGTGTGACAGGACAGGTATTGCAGATCTATGCACTCAAGGGATAACATCTATGCCTCACCTGTTGAACAGTGTTCGTTATTGTTTAGCAAAAAAGTCCTTCCTCATTCAGCAGACCAATAATTCAAAGACATTCCAACTGTGACTATGTATATATATCAAAGACCATATTCTTGAGTGACTTGTGGGATATTTCGCTGCTATTTCTAGCAGGCTGAGCAACCTTGTTGGCTGACGTGTGTCAAGTGAAATAGTAAATGATAAGCAATGATGAAATGTCATCTTCCTTTTTACAATTTTCTCATGCATTTTACCATTCTGTCATAGACTGGAGCAATTTCCTCTTCTTGTCACTGACCCTGTTTCATGTCCGTCCACTCTAAACACTGCACAAAGAACGAGTGACCGCTTGACCATGGAAATTGCTTTGTTGTCTTTTACTCTATTAAAATGAGCTTTAAATTGTTTGTTTCGAGATTCACCGAAGAGTAAGGGGTGTATATAGAGAGAGCAGAGGTGAGTGTGTATACAAGGAGAGACACAACAGATTGGGGTGGGTGTATAGCAAGATCACAGGCTTGGATTTTCTTTCTCAATTGCCAGGGACTGACCACCCACATGAAATGAGAAGTGTGATGGTTAAGGGATTCTTGGGAAAAAGACATTTAAATGGGTTGGTGTTTAAGTCTACTCTAGTATAAACAGATTTATTCCTCAATGGTTAGATCCAATTCTGAAATGATATCCATCACCATTACATCGACGCACACAATACAACCATCCTCTCATCAACACAACCCCAAACCTTACATCAACATTTAGTTTTTAAAAATACATTTTATACTTTTATTATTATTTTATTTATTTCTTTTATACAATTTGCCATAAAAAAAAAACAAAATAACACACACACACACACACACAGACTTGTAGCCAGGCACACAACACACAAATGCAGTGAGACATGAAGACCTACAGCTCTTGTCTTATACATCTCTTTCAACTTCCAAATGAAATGCTTGTGCAGTTCTCTCTCTCTCTCTCACAC
>JAOPJW010003339.1:14964283-14975640 GCA_027122535.1 Octopus maya | reverse complement strand
GGAAGGGCCGTCCAGAGATAAAACAACAGGAATTGAAAAATCGAAGAGAGAAAGAGATAAAGAAAAATGAAGAAACTGGGAGTGTAGAAATAAACAACAATAGAAAGAAAAAAGGAAGCAAACATTGGAAGAAAACTACGTGGGAAGGAAAAAAGAAAAAAGATAGTTATTAAGTGAAAACGATAGCCCGAGACAGTAAAAAGAAATAAGAAAGAAGAGAAAGGGAGATAGAGACGTAGAAATAGAACGATAGATAGGGAGAAAGATACGAAAGAGAAGGAAGAATACGCAAATAGAGAAAAAAATGATAGAGAGATAGCGAGGGGGGGGGGGAATGGTGCATAGAAAGAAAACAATAGAAAGATAAATGTAAAGAAGAAAAGACAGACACAGAAATAAAAAGAGGGAGAAGTCGCACGAAATAGAAAGAATTGGTTGACTGGGGGAAAAACTGTGTCGTGTAACAATAAATGAAAATAAAAATATGTCACAAGGGAACAGATGACAAAAAAAAGGGGGTGGAAAAGACAGGAGAAAACACACACAATGGACGAGGACACGCTCACTGCGTCATCAGTTAGTGACCAAATATCGTTACAATTTCGACATCTAATTATATACATACGCTGTCGGATCAATAAGTATCCGGACTGTTGCCATAGTAACGAGGCTAAAGAACGCAGAGTGAAGCCGCTTGGCACAGATTGATCTTGAACTCTGCTGTGCATGCGCACTAAGTTCTAACATTCTAGCTCACTTCCGTTGTTTACAGCAGTGCTTGGAAGGAAGGAGTGTAGCATGTGATCATACACTCCTCTCCATACACTTTCTGTAACTTTGCGTAGGCCTCTGATCAGCTATCACCGCGATAACTTTCTCTGTCATGGTCAATACGATGATCATTTAGTTTCCGTCTACCAAATCCCCTCAGAAGGCTTTGGTCAAGCCGAGGGTATAGAAGAAGACACTTGTCCAAGGCGCCACGAAGTGGGACTGAACTCGGAATCATGTGGTTGGGAAGCAAGCTTCTTACCCCACAGCGCAGAGAGTGGCACTCGTGTCCCATTAACATTTCTAACAATTACATTTCATGTGTGGGTGGGATGTTTGTAAGTATAACATTCTGAGTTGCTTCTGCCTACGTGTTTTAAGCGCAAGCCTTAACTCAAAGCTTTTGGAACGATCTACAATGTCCCACACATTAATGTCATTGCAATGTCACCAGGCCTTTAGTTTCAGAATATAATAGACATGAAATAGTTGTACTTTCACTGGTACTTTATACAATAACATTATATTCGATCACGCGTTTTGCCACATAGAAATCACGATTTGATCAAATGCACAACCGATATTTTACTCAATCAACGGCCGTTGTTCACATGATAGTTCGGTGGTCTGACTAAAACTTTCCGAAAGCGAGGTCTACAAATACGGTTAAATTGAGTACCAAAATTCAGAGTACCTCGAGACGAGTTAGCTGTTTGCATAGCTGCATATTCAACCTGGAATGATCACAGCATTTGATATGTTAAAATTAGCTCAGATATTGAGTTTCTAACAAAGACTTTCTGCACGTATCATATTACGCAGTTTCATCCGAATGTTTCCATTAACAATAAATTATTTTCCAATTCCTAAGGAAGCCTTCCCTTCTTACAATTGGTGACCCCGAACGTTGAAAGGTGAAACAAATCCAGATATCCACAAATCTCGTTACGCCCAACGGAGTTTTCTTACAGCCACATGTAATGATTTATGACACCTGACGTCTAACATGGAACTCACTTGCTACTCACATGCGATAAGTGGTAAATCATTTCTTTATCACAGACTTTACTCCACATCTTTCTCTTGCAGTTACAAATGGTGACCAGCGACGAATCGTTTTTACAAGTCAACATAAATTTCCTACAATTTGTTTCCACTCAATGTACTCTTCGTCATCCTCTTCCAATATTCCTAAAACGTCTTTTCTTCAGTTCTTCAGTTCCGAAAATCTTCATAGAGACGATATATTGGCAGAATAATTGGCGAGAAGATTTTTCACTTTCATTTATCCCCGACCCAACACCACGACTTCATTTACGCGCCGAATTTCTAGCTTGCCTGAAATAGCTGTTAAATTCCTTTCCAGCCTTCCACCTAATGTGCTACAGGCTATTTTAAAAACCAAACGGAGACAAAGTTCCATCCAACAGCTTACCGAATTAGTTGATGGTATCGTGGATATTTCTTCTCCTAGTACCAACAATCCTGAAACTTATCCTCTTATTTCATCGATATCTTCCGAGAAAGCCATGTTTCGTAAATCGACCGATGAGTGGATATAGGCTGTTACAGATAAACTTCGATGTTTGGAGTTTCCAAGAAATCGTTCACGTGCGAAGTCCGGTAGCCGTAAAAATACGAGAAGGCGATCTTCCAGTCCTCGGAGAGGCCATTTTCTTTCTGCTGGTATCAAATCGTTTCGGCATAAATGCATGCAAATCTATTTCTATTGCTCTTTTAATTCATCTGTGCAGTGCCAGGAAAGCCAAATAACCAGAGATTGAATGCGACTAAGTCTCTGCGTGAATCATCAGTTTGTCGCGTTCTTTTCACCTTCGACACCATCTCCAAGCAACGATTATTAGTTAACACTGGGGCAGCATGTAGCATCTGTCAACCTGCTTTCTGACTCGCGTAAATCGACTTTTATCACCCAGCAAACAGTACATCATTCGCCTATTCCGACATATGGAAGAAAGTCTTTTACTTTGGACAGAAACCTAAGGCGACGGTTTAAATGGACATTCGTAATTGCAGACTTACTGTATCCTATCCTCGGAGCTGCTTCTTACACCATTTTGGTCTTCTGTTTGATTTAAGGCAAAGCGGTTATTTGATACCGGAACTGAGTTATCAGCACAAGTTATCTCATCAAGGCCTTTTACCGTCTTTTTTCTCCCATCCTCTTCTTTCATCTCGACCTAGAAATCTTATCATGGACAAGCTTAAAATTGCTAAGGAAGAATTCGGTCATATGTTGAACTTTGGTATAATTCGACCTTCTAACAGTAATTGGCCTCTTCCGTTTCATTTTGTCTTGAAAAAGTCTGAAGGGGATTGGTACCCTTGCAGTGATTACAGGCATTTAAATGCTTTAACAGTGCCAGACAGATATCCTGCCCCGCGTATATATGATTTTTCAGTATCATTACACAGTTGTAGCGTCTTTTTCGAAGATCGATCTAATAATACGCGCTTACAATCAAATCCATATTGAACCAGCCGACGTTCCCAAGACGACGACAACCACTCCTTTTGGACTAATCGAGTTTATTAGAACGCCGTTTGATTTTCGTAATGTTGCTAATGCCTTTCAAAGATTTATCGGTGAGGTCATTCGTGGTCTAAATTTTGTTTTTGCCTGCACTGATGACTTATTAACATTTTCTTCATTTGGAACGTATTTTACTGGATTATCACGGCATGGTGTAATAATCACTGCCAATAAATGTTGTTTTGGCGTCCCTTCTATCAAATTTTTGGAACAAGTCATTGAAAAAGATAGAATTTGTCCAGTGAAGGCAAAAGTTGATGCTATTCGAGATATTCCAGTTCCTACGTCGCCGGATTTCTCGGATTTATTAATTTCTATAGAAGATTTATTCCACAATATACAGAAACAATTTTTCCTCTCACCTAATTGCTAAATACTAAAAAAAAAACCCAAAAGAACAAAGCTGTATCAATAAATTTAGCTGCTCTGAAAGCTTTCCATGATATTAAGGAGAAATTATCGTGAGTTACTCTTTTTGGAACGTCCAGTTCCGGAAGCACCATTAGCTTTAATGGTTGATGCTTCAGATCGACTTATCGGCAGTTTTGCAACAATTTGTTCTCAATGCCTGGCAACCCTTTTCGTTTTTGTTCTCCAAGCGCCTGGAACCGGCAGAAACGAGATTCGTAGCTTATTTGTTAGTGAAACATTTTCAGCATTTGTTAGAAGGGCGACCGTTCCATTAAAATTCGCATTGCAATCTAAAACAGATAAATATTTCCCTAGAAAAATCAGACACCTTAATTTTATTCCGTAGTTCACTGTGAATATCCATTACATCAAAAGTATTGATAATTCAGCGGCGGATGCCCTCATCTCGCGTTCAATCAACGCTTTGGCACACCCCTGATTCTAATGATTTGCAACTGGTCGCTTTGGATCAAGAAGAAAACGAGAAATTTTTGCAACATCGAACACTGGAATCAACTTCTTTGGATTTCCATTTATTGCCATTATATTCCACTGATTCGTCTTTTTCGGTGGTGTTTCTACTGGATTTTCTCGACCTTTCGTTCGAAAGCATCATCGACGAGCTATTTTCTCCACTCTTCATAACTTATCTCATCCTGGTATTTCGGCGACAGCGAAATTGATTTCAAGTCCTTGTATGCAAAAGACCTAGTACACAAATATATATTCGCAATTGGGCGCGCTGGTGTATACCGCGCCAGAAGGCCAAAACCCAACGCCATATCAAAACACCTTTAGGAGCCTTTGCTACTCCCGCTGCTCGTTTCAAACACATCCACATTGACATTGTGGGACCCATTTCCACCAGTTCAAGATAATATGTATCTTCTGACCTGCATAGGCGGTTTTTCAAAGTGGCCTGGGCCGTGCCAATTATAGACGTCTCGTCTCTCACCGTCGCAAAGGACCTCATGGCCCGGCAGATTTCTCGTTTTAAAGTTTCTTTGACCATAACGACTGACAGAGGTCGTCAGTTTGAATCCAGTCAGTTTGCCGACCTTTCTCACTTCCTAGGCACCCAGCGAATCCTCACTACAGCTTATTACCCATGTCTAACGGAAAAATCGGGCGTTTTCATGGCCAATTGAAAGCAGTTCTGCGCGCTTATTCTGATTCAGACCATTGGTTAGAAGTTTTATCCGTTGTTTTATGAGGTCTTCGGTTCACTGTTAAGGATGGCCTGAGATATTCACCGGCAGAATCACTTTACGGTTCCTCTCTAACTCTACATGATCAAATGGTTTCAACTACAGCTTCAGCCAATCAACATTTTGTTACAGCAAGTTATGGTTATCGATTGCGTTGATGCATGACGAAGTTACCTCCATTGGCAACGAGACTACCAACGATCAAGACTTTTCGTTCCACCAGATATTCATACATGGACGCAATTATTCATACCTATTGACGCAATTAAACATCCGTTGCAGACATTGTATACCGGCCCATATCATGCCTTGAAAGTAGAACCCAACTTCATGGTGTTGTACGTTCAAGGGAAATATCCGACAGCATCGATCGATTGAAGCAGGCTCTTATCGATTGGTCACTCCTGTGAACAACACCCTACACTTTTTCTACCACATCCACACCGCTTACACGTGACATGCTGCTCACTACTAATGCATCTGTCAATACACCTAATTCTAACACAATTACATGAAGCGATAGAAGAGTTCACTGACCGACAAAATATACAAACATTTATTATTTTTAGTTAACTTTAACAAAAAAAAAAAAAAAAAAAAGAAAATAGGGAAAAACTCAAAAGTTTTCAATAACATGAACTGTTGAATCTTACATCCAACATGGAGTCTACTGTGAATCATTTTTCCATAAACAATTGTTTTTCATTTGTTAAGTGTACGTTTTGCTTTCATATTTTTCTGTTGTTTATGTTGTTTTTCTCATTGTACATGCACATTTTCCACTCTGTTATCGATTCCTTGTTTTCCCCTCACAAGTTGCCTGGAGGAGGACTGATACAGCATTTCATTCGATCCCGCATTTTGCCACAGAAATCACAATTCAATCACGTGCACAATCAAGATTTGATCCAATGAATGACCGTTGTTCAAGTGATAGTTTGCTGGTCTGACTAAAACTTTCTGTGAGCAACGCCTACAAATACAGCCAAATTGAGCGCCAAAAATCAAGAGTGTCTCAGTTTGAGTTGGCGTGCATTCTCCTAATAGCTGTTTTCACAGCTGCATATTCAACCTGGAATGATCGAAGAAGAAGAAGACACACACGGCGCCTGAATATGTATTTGATGTGTAAAAATTAGCTCAAATATTGAATTTCTAATAAAGGCTTTCTGCACGTAATGTCCCTGTAACTTAAGGGTTTGGCAAAAGAGACTGACAGAATAAGTACTGGGCATAAAAAAAAGTGTTGGGGTCGATTCATTTGACTAAAAAATTCTTGAAAACAATGCTCCAACATGGGAACAGTTTAATGACTGAAACAAGTAAAAGAAAAGAGATAATGTTGTATGCAAAATGTCTTTGTTATTTATTGATCAACAAACAACAGAATTCAGTATCAACGAAAAGAACAAAAGGAATCAATGTTTTTTTTTTTTTTACTTGTGTATGTTTTATATGTAAAAAAAAGGTAAAATTTCTCAACTTGATAAGAAATTTAAGTTCCCCCAGGTGCAATGTTCTAAACAGTAAACGATTTTACCTTTGGAGCAAGAAAGACGCTAACAACATCTTACATTCTGATACCAAATAGTTTACACAAATCATCAAGTGGAAGGGACAAAAAATGTGTATTTGTCCATTAGGGAAATGGCTAAACTATCTTCAGCCATGAAGAGTCACAACTGTCTTCATTCAGCCAAACTAATACACTTTTAACTCTTCCTTCATATGCTCTGTTCTGTATCGCATATATCGAGATTTAAGCTGTTTAAGCTGTAAAGATTTTTGGGTTTTATTAGGTGATGTTTTAAAAACAGTTTATAAAAAAGGCTGTTTTTGTATGTTTGTATGACCATGGCTCAGGATATTACCTGTCTGATCACAAAACAGAAACATTTCCAATTTGAATGCAAGATGAGTAAAACACTTCCAATCTTGCCCATTTCCAATAAAGTTTGCTGAATCCTGCTAAAGAGAAAAAAACCAACTTCATGTAATTTAAACATTATTTTCATAAATTTACAAGGTTTATACACAAGACCAAAAAATTTAAAATACAACATATAAGAATATTTTTCTGATATTCTAACTGAAAAATTCTGTTTTAATCCTAAAACTTTTAAAAATTACATTTAAGAAATACTCTGAAGAATTTACCAGGATTTATTTGACAGAAATGTGGCATAAATGAATCCAAACATCTGGTCTTTGGTGATATGACTGCAATATTATTGTACTGTATTCACAAGTTGATTTAATTAACTGTGAAACAATCTACATCATGCTTTTTCATTATTAATCAATATGTTGAAGGTATTTGTCTCAGCAAATTCAAGAATACTCCATCTGTTTTCCCCTTATCTATCTCTTAGTCCTTTCCATCCTTCCCAACAAGAAACAAATACTTTCCTATTAGATTTGAAATCTTAAAATTGTTTTACACTCAAAGTACATCCTTATACAAATTTTCCATCTGTCTGTTGATAAGAAACCAATCTCAGATGATGTTTTGATTGGAGCCAGCTATATTCTAAATCCTTTACTCGAAATGTTTCCCGCAAACAGTGAAAAGTTTATGGTCTGCAAAAGGGGTGAAGAGTTTTCAATGTTGTTTACTTGTGTTTGTGATACTAATTTTACTGCTTTTATCTCCAATCAATTCAAAGTTTATCTGAGTAGGTAACTAATTAGGTGACTAATGATTTCATTTCTTTCTCTTCAATTGCTTATCATTCACCTTTAATAAATGCATAAATTACACCTTGATATACATTTACTCTGCTTTTCATTTTCACTATACGTGTTGCTTTACTTTTCAAATTGTCACATTTTAATATTTTCAAGATTATTTTCTTCAAATTTTCCATTATAATAAGAAATTCTACCATTTAGGTAATTTTCTAAAAGACTAAATGTTATCAATTGCTTTGCATTGTTAATTTACATAACCATTAACATTCTCACAGTGTACACAGATATTTTCATCTCTCCTAGCCTCTCATCTCTCTGCATTTTCATTAAATACTTATAAAACCTGGGATGCAATTATTCCAACTTAAAAGGTCAACTTTATAGTTAGGCCAAAAAGTCAGACAAAGGAAACTCAAGGCTTTAAAACATTCTGGTGAGAAACAGAGAAATGAGCACAGTGGAGTTGGTGGAGCAAATGAACAAATTTTGAAAGGACACTGTTGATAGAAATAGATAAAATTTGGAAGAATTTCCAGGAACAATTCATAGTAAAAGGGTTTTTCAAGAGGTTTAATTGGCCTACTTTGTGAAATTCTCTATAAATACTGAAAATAGCATCCTTGGTTTCAATTAAGTTTCAAGTGATGAAGACTATTTTTGGATCTCAATCAGAAATGTAGATAATCAATAAATCTTGCTTTTCAGAGCTCTTTTGTGCAGGAGGTAAAAATCATTGAATTAACATCAATAATTTTGCATAAAATTCTTCTTATTTTGTAATATAAAAAACATTTTGTTTCAAGTTGTTGCTGTCAATGTCTAACTTACCTGGAAGATTTTCATTAACCCATTTCCAAAGATAATTAACTTTTCTACAATCTATTTACTTAATATTTTTCATAGATAAGCAGAAGATAATATCCAACAGCAACAACTTTATTTTATGTCTGTTTTCTTTGTTCTTCTGGGTTGGAATGGTCATCCCTGTTCTATGGAAGCTACTTCTTCCACAGAATGATGTTCATATGTGTCATTTGGCTGTGTTTGTACAGTTGGATGCCCTTCCTAACATCAGCAGAGTGTTCTGGGTATCTTTTCTTGTAGTGCAAACACTTGAGAGGCTGAATAGACCTTGATGTGACAGGACCAAAGGGACTTTACAACCTTCCATTTTCCCCTGCCCAATTAACCAATCATTTTGCAGGGCGAACTGAAGGTTGGAGGGTGCTTTACACATAGTAAATGTAAAATTTACAACATCTGCTGCAATGCTGCTAAGTTCCTGTAGAACACTTAAACTTTGCTTAGAATATTATATTTCTTAAACATAAGCAAAATGTCCCCCACACCTGCCACACCTGTATTCATTTACTTGGGTCATTATATAAAATATAATTATGCTGCAGGAGAACAAATTTCTAAAGACAATGTTTAGTGATTCCCACACAGATTTCTCCATATTTGTCCAATTTCATTAAGATTTGACCTGTTTTTTTTTTGTTTTTTTTTTTTTTTTTGTTTCATTCTGATAATATTCATTGATAACACAAAGTTCACCAACACAAGCACACATTTTCGCAACCTAACCCTTTACATAGCTGTGTCCCAATTAATTTCCAATTCCAATCAGTTATTATTATTAACAAAGGTTTCAAAGTCTATTATAATGTATTCAAGGGACGATAAAGTGTTGATAATATCTGTACAATGAAATAATAGATAACATCAATTCTTTTAGTATAACTACTTTTAGTATAACTATTGACATTTCTGCAGATGGCAGTGCTGAGTAATTATTCTGAAAGCAAGTCTGTTTTTCACAACCAACTGCTGTATATTCCTGCACATAGACTTAGTGATTCTCCCATTACTTCCTGGGCAAATACATTTAAGTTTATATTTCACTGATAAGGTCATAATAACATGGAAACCTGTACAGAGTTGCCTCCCATACCAGCTGCAATAATAAAATTAATACTAGTCAATAAATAAACAATATAATTTTTCCTTACACAGTATAATTATTTCTAGTCAGTCTTTTTTTTTTTTATCATGCTCTTTGCTCTAAATAAGTCAAGATTAACTTAAGTTTTGCATACAGATGGAGTCTCTGAACGCAGGATAATTTAGAGTAGGATGGGATGGAATGGCCAAAAGCAGATTATCTTTAATTGTATGTCTGTTGAATCAGAACTAACTCTGGGGCTAAGGAAGGACGACAACAACAACAAGAACATCATATATAAAACATTTTAAGTCAGTCAACAGATCAAAAAAATTCCTGACTTTTAACATTTAAATCCTCAAAATAAGAGAGGAAACGATGAAAGGAAACGGTTTGTTAGCCAAATTAAATGAAAGACACCATTTCTTTTTTGCTTTTGGTTGGTCACAAATAGATTGGAAGAGATTTTTTAGGAAACTTTTTGAAAGTAGTATATTTTAGTAAGGTGCCATAGGAAGTATTTTAGTCAAAAGAATTGGAGAAAATTACAAAAATTGCTTTCAAAGTATTTAATTTACAAAGACAGAATCTGAAATATTCATAGAATTTGTTGATGCCAGTTTCCAATTATTGCATACTTTGGCATTTCTGCAATCACCCATTTTTTTTTTTTTTTTTTTTTTTTTTTTGTCTTGAAATATTTTGCTTTGATTTTTTTTCTCCTCTGCTTTTGTGTAAGTGTGTGCATCTATGAGAGTATGTTTCTGTATGTGTGAGTGTGTTGTTAAATCAACGTCTGTTCATAGAGTTTTTTGCGAATTTGTACAGGTTTTTGCACAACAATTAAGGAATAAAGTTAATGAGTACATCTTTACAGCTGCACAAGCACAAAATTAAACAAAAGACACCAGAATATAATTAAAACAAATTTTGATTTTAATTGAACAAAAACAAAGAAAAAAAGAAGACACTTCTGAAAATTATTTATAATTTCCTTAAGAAATTCATGATTTAATCACAGTAATTTTTTTATATTGTTTTAAAGTAAACTTAAAAAACTTCCATCAAAATTCCATGTTTATTTATGTTTCAAACATTCTCTTAATAATAGAAAAGTTACTTCACTAAAGTCTTCCTTATTTTCAAAATTAATTGACACAAAATCAGTGCATTTTACCAGAAGTATGGTATGAAAAGAGTTAAAAGGAGTTATCTGATAGCTCGTTAAGTATAAGAGAACTCGTTAAGTACAATTATATAACATTCAGTAATCATTAATCACCTTTCCCTTTTTAATAATTACCTCTGAAACAAGACTATCTATTGATCTCTGTAACGTTAAATAAATTCTTTTATCTGTTTTTATAAATTTCAAATTGATAATTATTGTTGTTGTTGTTTAATCTCAAGTGAGCCCTCATTGACCAGGTATTCTCAGTGTCATAACCCCCCTCCCCTGCTATCACTTGTAGTTTTCCTTTCCTCTCTCTGGCAACCTAATAATTCACATAGCGTCTCCCTTTCTCTCTAATCTATCATCATCATCATCGTTCTTATTATTATCATTGTTATTATTATCATTCATTATCATTACCATCATCATCCATACTGGCATGGGTTGGACGGTTTGACTGAGTGTCAATGTAATCAGCTGAGAGAGAGAGAGAGAGAGAGAGAGAGAGAGAGAGAGAGAGAGAGAGAGAGAGTGACAGAGAGAGTGACAGAGACAGACACAGAGAGAGAGAGAGAGTGTATGTTGATGAAAAAAATGAGCTTT
>JAOPJW010003339.1:14795919-14811415 GCA_027122535.1 Octopus maya | reverse complement strand
TTATCTATATATTAATAAATACATATGTGAAAAAGCAACTGTGTAAATGAAACTAAAAATGGCAGGAATTAAATGATAAAGAGGAACTTAACTAAAAGATGTTTTTGTAGATTAAGAATTGTGTGTACAGCTTTGATGTGATTCCATCTTTATTATTGAAATACAATCAAACAACCATGAACATCAATTTTATTAAAGTGTTCTGTTTCATATTTTTAGTTTTTCTTCTTCTTTTAATTCAAACTCTGACTTGAATTTATTAAGGATTACCAAAGTTTTATTAAATGTTGGTGATTTTAGTTTCTTGTTCTTAATTTGACATTTTTCATCATCATCATCATCAGCATTTAACATTAGTTTCCCATTCTTGCAAGGATTGGATAAAGCTTACAGAGGCAGATTTTTCTACAGTCAAACACGCTTCACATTGCCAACCGTCACCTGTTTCCAGGCAAGGTTTTATTTCCTCGTGATCAGACTTGTTCTCACAGAATATTGGAAATGAACGACACTGCTTGTATGACAATGACACTCATTTACAACTATCACACGATGCCAGGGAAAGGTAACACACACACACTTCTATCAAATCCACTCACAAAGCTTTATCATCCTGGACCTATAGTAGAAGACATTTGCCCAAAATGACATGCTGAGGGACTGAACTCAAAGCTGTGTGGTTAAGAAACAAACTTCTCAACCTCTGAGTTGTGCCTTCCAATAATTTTTAAAGAAAAATAACAGTTACTGATTGAGCTTTCAGACATGGAGTTAACCCCTGGTGACAAATTGGTCACTTGCCTCATGCTTTCGCTATTTGAAGTATCTACAAACACAGACATCATCTTGATCTTCCCACCCAACAGATCATTGAGGATGTGAAAGCTGGAGATAGGGAGAGAAGGTTGCCCCAGCCCTAGGCTGGAGATAGGGAGAGGAGGTTGCCCCAGCCTTAGGCTGGTGTTTATTTACAGATGAACAGAGTAAAACAACATGAAATGAAGCGTCTTATTCCAGGACACAACAAACCACTGAATCCAGATATTGAACCTGTTTCTTTATAGCCAAGAGCCAAACAGCCCAACCATCAGGCTACACACCTTCATATAAAATATGTGTGTGTGTGTTTCAGTTATTAGATTGCGGCCATGCTGGGGCATTGCCTTGAAGAAATGTTAGGTGAATGAATTAACTGTTGTCTGTTGGGCCAACTTGGTGTGAGTAACCAGTACTGCATCATCTGCCAAGAGGAGATCTCTGATTAAGATTGACTTGGTTTTTGCTCTGAGGTTTGCAAGATTGAAAAGGGACCCATCGGTTCTCAAGTGAAGGCAGACATCTTCAAGAAGGACATGATGAGTTAGAGAAGAGTTGGTGGACATCCTATTTTGTGGAAAACCATGCACAATCCCTGATCTACTGGGGTGCTGACGGAAGGGGCACATAAGAAAAACGTACTGCCAGGCCCTACACCTGAAGCACAGGGAGAAAGGCAGGGGAAGGTTAGTGTGGAAGAGGAGGTCCCATGGGACAAGGAGAAGAAGCAGGAAGAGGTGATGGAGATGGTCCCGACACGGGAAGATATAGCATGACGAGGGAGGACCGTTGACTTTAGCATCTACTGAGGTAAGTGACGGTGATTGGAATGTTGCTGGGAGGGAGAGAAAGAAGAACACTCGTTCTCCCATACACACACAACAAACAAAAAAAAGTTTAGAAACAAATGAACATTCAAAGAAGATCACAAAACCTTAGAGACAATTGAAAACACTCAAAGAATAGACAGGAAAAAAACTGTAGCAATACCAAGGCAAAGTTTAAAAAAGAAATTGAAAATTTATGTTCGTTTAAAAATTGTTCAATGTTGTTACCTGGGTCGTGGAGCCCAAATAACCATCATTTCATCTTTCTCATTTTTATAATCATTCATTTTCATTCGATTTTTTTTTACCCCATTTGTAATGGCTTTTTTTTTTTTGTTGAGTCCCTTCGTGGATAATAAAGAATCAATAACATTATAGCCCGCCCCACCCTACTGGCCCCTATGTTATGTATTTATTGACAGCAAGCTACAACATACATAGATCAGAATTGGGCCCCCCGAAACAACTGGCCTTAAGACACACAACTCTTAAATATTTCATATCAGATCAGACCGTAATTTTGTTTTTCAGACCGTACTTGTTAAAACCTGCTTTAACACGTTTAAACAAGATTTTTTTTTCACGGGTTCATAAATACCACAGAGCAAGGAAAGCTTTAGTTAAATAGATTCTGGCTTGCAGAACACAATAATTTGTTGCTTTTAAAAGCCCCTCATGAAAATGGAACTCACAGAAGAGCACATTAGACAAGTCGTGTTTTACGAGTATAAAAAAGGCAACATTGCTACAAATGCTGTAAAAAATGGGCAAGAATTCTATGGTGAAGGTGTTTTGAATATTCGCAAGCGTCAACGATGGTTCCATAAATTTCGACAAGAGGACTTGGAAGACGTCCGCCGCTCTGGTCGCCCGGTCACTTTTGATAATGATATACTGAAAGTTGCTACTGGAAGAAATCCATATGCAACTGTTGAAGAGTTAGCAGAAGAGGTTAATTCATCGCCATTTGCAAGAACTTGGAATCGTGTCTAAGTTTGGCAAATGGGTTCCACATCAACAATGAAAAACAAAAACGTGTCAATATCTGCACTTCTCTTTATTCACGTGAGAGAAAAAAAGTCCCCATTTTTTTAAAAACTGTCCAGTGACCGGCGATGAAAAGTGCATAGCTAATCAGGTATGTAAGCAGAAAGGTTAATTAGGCGGGTGCCTCCTTCTTTAAATAGATCAGACCTTCGACTGCTGCAAAAACATTGTACAATGCCGTTAGATAGCAGTCAAATCTTCCTCAAATCACAGCTGACCATTATTATTAAAAATAAAAGAAAAGAAGCAAGACAATGGATAATGTTAATTCTATATTTTAGAAAGAAAAAAAAAACACAGAATGGTCTCCACTGGAACATATTTGATTATTTGTTAGTTGGATCAAGGCTGGCCCGATGTTAAACTACAGCAGTAATCCTGATCGCCAAGAGCCAAAGAGACGTGGTGGCGTGTCTGTGCGGTCACTCGACATAGTCTGCTAGAAATAGCAGCTCCGTTTCAAAGCCCACGCTACTGTCATGGGAATAATGCACTCTGACAGACTCATAAAAAAGACAAACAGGTTCTGCTTGGAATGTCTTTGAGCATTGGTGTCACCGTTGACTTATGGCTTAGTAATATTATTTTAATCTACAATTTAAAATCTAGAAAAATCTTAGTTCGGTGTCAGCTGAGAAAGACTGTATTAATAACCTTGGACGTGTTTTTCGATAGATAAATAGAGAGATGATTAATTAGATAGATAGAGAGATGATTAATTATCCGTGTGTGTCATTTATCCTTCAACACCGTCTCTTTATGATAGATTAGTTAGTGCTGACAATAATCGTCCGCCATAACACGTGCTTTAATTAAGAGTCTGAAATGTGGGAGACTTGTTCAATAATAGATTAGAAAATAATACAACTGAAAGTTGGTTAACGCTACTCAAGTGATGTGTTACTGCATACATTTGCACATGGGTCGCTTAAGAAGAGAGAGAAACGACTTCCAAGAAAGCAGAAGGTGCGTTTCGGTTGCTGAGTTTATTTACAATGTGGGGTTTTGTGTTCCTAAGTCGAATGTTGTTGCTGTGTTGACCCTTTTACCGCTCTGTTGTCTGTATTAACGGTGTTCTTAGCGTACGATGCATAAACACAAGCGCACGATATACATGATACTCCAATATATATAAATAATTGATGTATGGTCCCTGTTCATTTTGCTCTAACATATAAAGGTATTCTTTTATATATGTGTGTGTGTGTGTACGTGTTATTACGCTAACTGCCTCGGCTTTCTTGTTGTGGCCTACCCCCAATGGTGGGGCAGGTACCTGTTGACATCCATGTCACTGGGTAACTTGTAACACAAATAAAAAAAAAATGATGATGTTGCTGTGTTTAGTTCGATCACAAACTGTCGACATCCAGTGGCTGCGGATCACAACCGAACATCATCCAAACATATTCACACCTTTTCCTCCTCTATTCCCGATCACTTGGGAAGATTATGGACGAATCGGAAAAGTTATCTTACATTTGTTCCGGCTTTGTGCATTACGAGTTCAAATCTGGCCAGGGTGAACTTTACTTTTAACCCTCTCGAGGGTCGATAAAATAGAATACTAGTCAAGAACTGAGGTCGATGCAATCGACTTTCCCCTTCCTTCAGAACTACGAACTTTCTTCACTCTAAACTACAAACGGTTAAGTTTTAACTTTTTGGTTTTTATTCCGTATAATTTTTTCACTTGATTTCTTCGTCTTGACCATCTCCAACACACACACACACACTCTCTCTCTCTCTCTCTCTCTCTCTCTCTCAAGTGAAGAACTAATTCCTGACATGAACAATTGTTGAAATAATTCTTTAAAGAATTTATCTTTTAATTTATTTTTGCCAGATTCTTGATTACAATTTATGTTAAACTGACACTCCATTGGTTGCCATGACGAGGGTTCCAGCTGATCCAATCAGCGGAACCGCCTGCTCGTGAAATTAATGTGCAAGTGGCTGAATACTCCACAGATATGTATACCCTTAATGTAAGTCGATTACATTGACCCCCTCCCCATTGCTCAACTGGTTCTTATTTCATTGACTTTGAAAAGATGAAAGGCAAAGTCGACTCTGATGGCATTTGAACTCAACATAAGGTCAGAAGAAATACTGTGAAGCATTTTCCCCGAAGCAGTAACTTTTCTGCCAGCTTTATTATTTATTATGAGAAATTAATCTCTAAAAATTTTGGTTTTAAAGACTTCATTTTCAAACATTTCAATAACATTGATTCGTTCCCAATAGATTCGAAGAGATTCAGCCATGAATAACTGACCAATGCTGTTTTTCCTCATCAGAAAACATCTCCTCCCTGTATTTTCATAAGACTGATGTAAGCAATCTTTGAGACAGTGTGGTGTTTCAACTTTATTGTGTGTCTTGTCTGTCAAAGCTACTCCGAACTGATAATAAATCTAACAAAATCTAACGTAGGTTTGTTGCAAAATATCATCATTCAGTTGATGTGATTCTGTTAAAATCCATTAACCAAACAGAAAATATTTATTAGCATCATCATATGAATGAAGTGATAGACGGGACATAGCAATGACTGGCATATTTGGTTTGTTTGTTAAGCATTGCAGATTCAGACAAAAATCTTTACTCATTTCTAGATAATTTATTAACTAAACATGTCTTAACTACTATTTCCTCCATTTTCTTCTAATATAGGGCTTCTATGATCTTTTCATAAAACCCAGTCAAGCAATTTTCGTATTTTGTTAAACATCAAGTTTTTCTTTAACCAATGAGTTTTTTTATTTAGTTTTTTTTTATTTAGTTTTTAAATTTTATTAAATTCTCACTCATTTTCTTTTCTCTTTTTGTCTTCTTTTTTCAGGAAGTTTCACCTTCCCAAGTAGAAAAATAATTTCTCTTACTTGGAGACCTTAGGAAGTGAAGCCATTAACCTAAAAAATGGTTTTGTATTTTTGTGAAGGTGATTCAAATCAGGAAGTTTCTGTTTCTAAAATTGTCAACTTTGCAGTCAGTTTGATTGCAAGACATTCAGTTTCCAAGGTTGCAGTTTGTTTGTTGCACCAAGTTAACTGGGTTTAATTTCAATGTTTGAAGACATGGAATATAAACTGCTTCAGTGTGAGATATGCAAACAAGGTTTTTCTGAAAATGATGAGCTGTCACTGCACAAATGTAGGAATACTGATGAAGAAAGTATGGAGGCAAAATGTCTTCCTTGTGATAACTTTCCTAATGAAACAGAGATTATCTGTGACTTGAAATCTTGTGAAACAACAATAAACAACCATTTGACACAAGATAAAGAAGTTGATGCCACAGAGAAATCATTTTGCACTGTAACTTATCTGCCAACTTCTCAAAGCAGGACTTTATCGAATGTAAAATCAGAAGAGAAACCATTTCACTGTGAAATTTGTGGCAAAACATTTTCCAGGAAGAATATCTTAATTGAGCATAAATGGACTCATACCAAGAATAAACCATACAGTTGTGAATTTTGTGGTAAAACCTTCTCTCATAGCAGTGGCTTATCTCATCATCGACTTATCCATACTGGCAACAAAACCTACCGCTGTGAAAGTTGTGGTAAAATATTTTCACAACGTAATTACTTGTCCAGACATGCTCGTACACACACTGGGGAAAAACCCCACCACTGTGAGATCTGTGGTAAAAGTTTCTCTATTAAAAGTGATTTATCTCGCCATGGACGCATACACACAGGGGAAAAACCATACCAATGTGAAGTTTGCGGGAAAGCCTTTTCTGTGAGTAGCAGCTTAGTTCAACACAAACGAATTCATACTGGGGAGAATCCATACCACTGTGAAATTTGTGGTAAGACTTTTACACAAAACAGTGTTTTAGTCCATCATAGACGTATTCACACTGGAGAAAAACCCTATCAATGTGGAATTTGTGGGAAATCGTTCTCTCGCAATAGTGCCTTAATTGAACACAAATGGGTTCACACTGAAGATAGACCTTACACTTGTGAAATATGTGGTAAAACTTTCTCTCGAAATAGTTATTTATCTCGACACACACGAATTCATACAGGAGAGAAACCACACCAGTGTGAAACTTGTGGGAAAGCTTTCTCTGAGAATAAAGATTTATCACGTCACAAACGAATACACACTGGGGAAAAGCCATTCCATTGTGAAGTTTGTGGTAAAATGTTTTCTGTCAATAGTAGCTTGGTTCAGCATAAAAGAATCCATTCTGGAGAGAGTCCTTATAATTGTGATATTTGTGGGAAATCATTTTCTCAAAACAGTATACTAATTCAACATAAACGTTTACACTCAGGGGAAAACCCGTATAATTGTGATATTTGTGGGAAAATATTCTCTTTGAATCGTAGTTTAATACATCATAAACGGATCCATTCTGGTGAGAAACCATACCGGTGTGGGATTTGTGATAAGACGTTTGAAAGAGTTGGCACCTTAAATGAACATAAATGGATCCATGCCAAGAAGAAATTCTATCCCTGTGAAGTGTGTGGGAAATCGTTTTCTGCCAATAGTTTCCTATTACAACATATGCTCATTCATACACAAGAGAATACCTACTCATGTAACATCTGTGGTAAAACCTTTTCCTTGAATATAGAATTAACACTTCATGCACAGTCACATGTAGCTGAGAAATCCTATGATTGTAAAATTTGTAGTGAAATATTCTCTGATAAAAGCAAGCTAGTCGAACATGATCGAAGTCATTCTGGAGAGAAACCTTACAAATGTGGAATCTGTGGTAAGATTTATACTCAGAATCACTCTTTAATTCTTCACAGACAAATTCATTCGAGTGAAAAACGTTACAAGTGTGAAGTTTGTTGCAAGACTTTCTCACGAAATAGTACTTTAATAGAACATAAATGGATTCACTCTAATGACAAACCATACTCTTGTGATATTTGTGGCAAAACATTTCCTCGTAATTTTGCTTTATCTCGACACAAACGTATTCACTCTGGAGAGAGGATGCACCAATGTGACAACTGTGGAAAAAAGTTCTCTGAAAAAGTAGCTTTGTCTCGTCATACACGAATACATACAGGAGAGAAACCGTTCCAATGTGAAATTTGTGGCAAAGCATTTTCAGTTAATAGCAGCTTAGTTCAGCACATGAGAGTGCACACAGGAGAGAATCCTTATCAATGTGAAATTTGTGGCAAAGCATTTTCACAAGGTAGTATCTTAGTTCAGCATAAAAGAGTTCACACTGGCGAGAAGTTGTACGAATGTGAAATCTGCAGTAAAACCTTCTCTCGAAACAGTTCGTTAATTGAACACAAATTGATTCATTCAAAGGATAGACTTTAATCTTCTGAAATGTGTGATGAAACATTTTTTATAAAAAAAACTTATTGAGTCACAAAGAAGAAGACCATCACACATTACTATTACATTCCAAAGTTCTTGTAAATTCTCAATTGAAAAATACACTCGTTCCTGCCAGAGTATCTCTGACACTTTACTCATTACCTCATCATTCCCCTATATCGTTACATTGTCATTACTTTGTATCATTGCCTATATCATTACTGTATATCATTACTCAAATCATTACCCTACAGCCTAACGAGGCTGCACTTAGTAAACGGTTTGGGATATCATTAACAACTTCCTGTTATGTATTTGATACCAGCCTCGTTAATCCTCTCAACAATAACAATATTCTACCAACAACATCTTTGAGTTAATGAATTGTGAAGTTGAGACGACAGCAAAGTATTTCATCTTATTTTTTTACGTCTTTCATAACAAATACAGTCAGTTCTTGGTTTTGTATTTCACCAGAAAACCTTCGGCTTTTTTGGAATTTTTTTTTCTTTCAAAACATTTCTATTTATTAAACCAACATTCCAGTTATGAGTTTCTTTTTTTAATCCTCTCTTTTGTTATATGCATCATCATCATCATCATCATTGTTTAAAGTGGACATTAAATGATGGTGATGTATTTGGGTTTATGAAGTTTATGTTCCATATTGATGTTGAAAGAGAAAGAGAAAACAAGCAGTGACCTGGAAATAGTTTGAAGTAAAAAGGCCTAAAGTTCCGAATGGCAGACATAAGATTACTAATTAATACCAGTGCCAATGTATCATCAACATCATCTTCATTTAATGTTAGTTCTCTAAGCTGGCATGGGTTGGAAGGTTGGCAGAGTTTCTGCAGCTGGATGCCCTTCCTAAAGACAACTACTTTTCAGAGTGTATTGAGTGCTTTTTATGTGACACCAGCAGAAACAGGGTTGTCAAGTACTTTGCAAGACACCTCAACTGAGAGTGGAAGCAGAGAACTTTCTGGCAAACCAACTGGTAACCAGTGCACGAGTACAGAAGTAATTAGCTGTAGAGTCACCTATCAAACAAACTCCATGGATTACTACCCCAGTGTCATGATAAATCTGGTTGGTAATTTCTGTTACCTAGGTGATGTAATTGGTGTTGCTATGGTTGGATTGTCAGTAGGGTACAGACATTAAGGAAATATGGAGGAAGAGCTGGCGACATGCGAAAATCTTTGACAGTGTAAGTATTGAATGTGACGGATCTGAGACTGGGAAGAAACGATTTGATTAAGATCCTTTGGATGTGATTTTACTGATAAAGCAAGGAATAAATAAGCTGAGAAAATAGGTTTACAGTCAAAGCTTCAACTGATATGGAAGAGGTGAGGAAGCTTGTGTCATGTGCTGACGGTCCCAGAGAAGAGAAGAACATAGAAGTGGGTTGATCTCATATTAGGCTCACAGATGAGGTGGCACATTCGTTGGTACACTGCAAACAGGAGGTGGGGTAGAAAGCGGTTAATTGATTGTACAATGTAGATAATGTGTTTACGAAAAGAAAAAAAAAAAAAATCTTTAAAACGGGTGGATAACTTCACTAAGCTTTGTCGTATTAGAGTTATCTCTCTTGAGATTGCCTGCCAGGAGCCCCATTTGGGGAACTGCTAAAAACAATTTGGATTGGGGAGGGGGTTAAGTATTTCGTGTCTTGACAATCCTTGAGCATGCATTTTATTGAACCGTACAGATATGTTCAAATTGCAACCATATGGTCTAGGGTTCAGTTAGTATGGCCCCTTGGATAAATGTCTTCCACTTTAAAACAACCAATGCCTTGGTAGTACATTTTGGAGATAAAAACTGAAAGAAGGCTGTCATACATACACACATATAAATATGCATGTGTGTGTGTTCGTGTTGCCTTGACTTGACATTGTGCTTTGGTTGTAAACGAGTGTTACTGTCATATAAGCGTTGTTGTTCATTTCCAGTATCCTGCAAAACCATGTCTAGCCAAAGGGGAAACTATTAAGTCGCTTGATTACAGGTGAGGCTTCGTGACAGAAAAGGTATCCAGCTCTCGAAAATCTGCCTCAGTGAATTCCGTCTGACCCATGCAAGCATGAAAAAGTGGATGTTAAAACTGATGAATTTCTCTAAAATGAATTTTTTTTACTCCTGAAATTTAGCAGATACATTTTCGAGAGCGCAGATTACGATTGTCTTCACGATATTAACGAAAATTTGGAGGACATTCAGATATTATTCCTCTATTCTCGAATTTGTTTTAGAGAAATTCATTAAAGAATGAATTGGATGGGGCCCTAAACTATAGTTATGCTTATTTGTTTTCTTTTGGTTTGTCTCAATTTGTTGCATATGGAGAAAGTTGGAAAGATTGCTGAAGTATTTCACTAGTATTTATCAACTGCAGACAAAACCAAAGAATAGCAATAAAGTCCACAAAATATTAGACCGATTCCTCAGCAATTCTCCCCTCGCGGGGCCGTCCCTCGTTGTTAGCTTAGTTTGGACTATCACAACTTCCGGTATGGATCGCTTAGTTAGTCCACTACTTCCGCTATTTCTTCGTTAGTTTCTATTTTGTTTTATTCCTTACCTAATTATTAATTAATTTTGTGTTTTTGTTAATTATTAATTGATTTCGTCAATGATTTAATGAGGAAACGAAGTAGAAGACATATTGTTGTCGGTTGTCTTTAAAATAGAGACAATATCTGAGTCCCGTCGGTAAGTTAATGTTTTTCTATAACATCAATGACTCTTTCTCTCTCTCCGGTTGAATACCAGTAATACACTGAGTCTTTTATTCAATCATTGATTGAAACTATAATTGATGTGTCTAGAATAAGAATCAATACACGAAATTATTTACCAAACGGGTAAATATTATCGTGTATATTTTTTTGTTTTTATCTGACAAAAAAACATAAACATTCACCACTGCTGACCCATCTCTCACTCAGTGGACATCTGATCAACGATATTCCCATTATGACCATCCCCTCTTTAAGCATAATGTATCTAGGTTTTGTTTTTGTTTAAGACAGACTGTATGGTATGGTTACAGGAAGCTGTGGGTGTTATTTTGAGCGGATCGAGCGATTGAACCTCGAATCACGAGGCTTCTAGGTAAACATAGCTAAGACCCTGTTGTTAGTATGTAGGGAACAGGGTAGAACCCTGATGCCATCAGGAAAATGGCTTTATTCGATATGCAGAAAAGGAATTGGTAGAATCTTCATGCCTACCCTAAATGGAAACACAAGAGGTGTAGTGGAATCCCCGGAAGATTAACAAAGAAGAAAGACTGCATATGGGGCAGTAAGCGCCAATACACATCAGAAAAGGGCTTGTCTGGTTCGTTAGAAGTAGTGGATAGCTTCTGATACCTAGGTGTCGTAATTAGCAGTGTTCTGAAAATACCCAGGGCAAGGACAGGTTGGGGCGAAAAAAAAAAAAAAAAGAAACTGATGGTTTGATTCTGCTGGCAACAAAGTCTTCTTACTCAAAGTGAATGCAACTGCGATACTGCCTAGTCTATACTTTCTTCCTACCTCTGCACCCGAGAACCCCCACCTCTGATCTACCCGTTAATCGCCTTTCTTTTTTCACACATCAATCATCACATTCCTTCTCTCATTCCTGCCTCTCCATCTCAGATACAAGGGGTGTGAGTGCCCACCACTTATTGAAGCTTACAAACCATGAATGGGTTCTTGCCCATTTGACCCCTCCCTCACCTTCATTCCACCTCCGTACATCAGAGACTTCGTTCATCCTCATCTCTCTACCCTTACCCACCTTCCCTCCTCCATTTCCCTCTTCTTTTCACCCCCACCCACCCCTCTCAACCAATCATAACATCTTTCCTTTCTCCACCACCTGTTATGCTTCCCCCACCACATCACATCTAAACAACAGCTAAACAACTCACCAGAGAAACGCTATTCTCTTGTATCTGGCTGAATATCCTTGCTTCTACCACCATTTCTACCTGAACTTGCTTTTTCTCGCCATTCCTATTATGTTGCCTTTCCATTTCCAAGACTGCATAGAAATGGTAATGAAGAGGGCTAATCTGATAAAAAAACAAGTTACTTAGTATCTCTTCTTCTTCTTCTTCTTCTTCTTCCAATTCTTCTTCTTCTCCTTCTTCTTCTTCTCCCTCTTCTTCTTCCAATTCTTCTTCTTCTTCCAATTCTTCTTCCAATTCTTCTTCCAATTCTTCTTCTTCTTCTTCTTCTTCTTCTTCTTCTTCTTCTTCTTCTTCTTCTTCTTCTTCTCCTCATTATTATTATTATTATTATTATTATTTTATTATTATTATTATTATTATTATTACATAGATTAACAAAATGGCAAGCTGGCAGAATTGTAAGCACACAAGACGAAATGCTTAATTGTATTTCACCCATCACTACATTTTGAGTTCAAATTCCTCCGAGGTTGACTTTGCCATTCATCCTTTCATAGTTGATGAAATAAATACCAGTTACACACTGGGGTCGATGTAATCGACTTGCCCCCTTCCCCCAAATCTCAGGCCTTCTTATAGTAGAAAGGATTATTGAGTAGATTAACTATTTATTATTAGTAAGTAGATTAATTAATAATGTTAATTGAAGTTATTAGATGACATTATTGTGCATTTTTGTTGTACAAGTTTCTTGTTCTGTGGTCGTATGGTTTATAGTTTTTCTACAAATTTCTTTCCTTTTTCCTCTGCAGGGAAAGAAATCATAAGAAATTCCTGATGGATCTTTGATGATATTTCTTTGGGGAATATTCTAGAAGAAATAACCGAGGAGTCCAACAGAAAATGAAAACAGAAAAGAAGAAAAAACTATTCAACTGTGAATACTGTTGTAAAGAATTTCTTTACAACAGTGATTTAATCCGTCACAGCCGAACGCACACGGGAGAGAAACCTTACCACTGTGGTGTTTGTGGAAAATCTTTTGCTTTCAGCAGTGGTTTTTATAGTCACCAAAGAACACATTTGGGAGACAAACCCTACCATTGTGAACTTTGTGATAAGAAGTTTGCTCAAAAGAGTGGATTGAACCGGCATAAACTGCGACATACAAACAAAAAGACGTATCACTGTGAAACTTGTGGAAATACGTTCTATGAAAAATACGCTTTGGCTCGTCACCAACAAATACACACAGAAAATAAACCGTATCGATGCGAAGTTTGTGGCCGATCGTTTTTTCAAAACAATGACTTAGCAACACATATAAAAACACACACTGGAGAAAAACCATTCAGTTGTAATATTTGTGGTAAAAAGTTTTCTCGGAGCACACATTTACCAAGTCACTTGAGACTGCACACAGGTGAGAAACCATATCGCTGTGAGACTTGTGGCAAAACTTTTGCCCAAAGTAGCCATTTATATACTCATAAAGTAATCCATACAGGAGAGAAGAGATATCGTTGTGATGTTTGTGGGAAGACCTTTGCCCAACGAGCCCACCTGACTGGCCACACACAACTGCATGGCGGTGATCAGCCTTATAAATGTGATATATGTGGCAAAGGATTTGCTTTCAATTGTAATCTAAATGATCACAAACTTATTCATAGCGGAGAGAAACCACATCGATGTGATGTTTGTGAAAAAGCATTCACTGATAGAAGTACTCTGGCCAAACACAGACGAACTCATATTCCTGAGGTGGTCTATGAGTGAGCCTTGCTTGCTTTCTACACATGTAATAACTGATTATTATATAGCTGAGGTTCAATCAGATTTATTTTATTGATAAATTAATAAATCATTTTTTAGAGATAATTAATAATGCAATTGAGATTTGGGATTACAAAACTAAAAGAAAAAAAAGTGAGACATGAATCAGTGAAGAAATATCTGAGGTAATAAAACATTACGACAAGAGAAAGAGGAAAATAATCCTAAATAAAAATAGGCTTTGGAAGGCTTGGGAGAAATGCTGAACTCAATACAGGGAAAGTTGGGTCTCACAACTGATGACAAGATTTAGCCATAAACAATCATTGTTCTGAAGACTCAGCCATCAAGTGATCACAGAAAAGAAAACCAATGTTGAAATGATGTATCAAAATATTCTTCACCGATTCATGTTTCACTTTTAAATAAAATGTAATGAAGAGAGACGACTGGTGTTTAATAATAATAATAATAATAATAATAATAATAATAATAAAGGCTGTGATCTGATGATGGAAAGTGTTCAGATGTGTCAGCCAAGCAAGACTTGTGATAAAGCAACCCATAAGAGGAAGTATTAAAAGATGTAGGATTTAATTTTAAATAATGATAAAAACGTGGGTGTATATGTACGTATACATACAATGGAATGTTGGTTTACAAATTTAGTTTATTCCTGAAGACTGTTCATCACCCAGAATCTTTGTAAACTGAAATTATTTTCCTTTTTGGAAATTCAAAGAAAATGTGGGGAATTCGAGTAGGGAAGGGCCCAGAGTGAAAGCCTGGCAGCAACTGATTCTGCTCTCTCTTGCTGAAATTCCCAGTTTGTCAGCAGCCGTTGGTGCTGGGTTGTGGTGTTCATCAGCCGTAATGTTTTGTGCTTGAAAAATTGTTCATAAACTGATTAGTTTATGATGAGAGGCATTCAGAAACCAAGGTTCCACTATGTGTGTGTATATATTTACCAACATTTATACTGACATATACTCATGTACAAACACATGTATGCATGAACATATATACACATAAAACAAATTAGGGGAGAACAGCAATTGTTTTAAGGTGTATATAGATATTAACAATGGTAGTTTTGTATTGACTGGGGTTTTTTCCCCTAAACAGTGCAGGATTAATTCAAGACAATCTTAATAAATAAGTTTTACATTTGATAGAATAATTTGAATGGTTAAGGGTAAGTTGAGGGAAGCAGGAGACTTGTTGGGTAATCTATAAATAAACTGACAGAAGGCTTAGCCTTGGCTCTGTCAAGATGGTTTCTTTGTCTTCCTACTTAGATTTGTTTAAATGTTGTCACAAAAGTAATATGTCCATTCTGCTGAAATGAAATTTAATGTAATGCTCGCATTACTTAAATAAATGGATAGCATGAAACGTGCGTACTGCAATAACCTTAAAAATCCGTGTTGCTTTTTTGATTTTTGATCACCTTGTTTTGGGAATTGTTTTAGACAATACCATACTATAATTCTGGTGCCTAAACTTAAGTACCAAAGTCAATTTTGAATCTACATATATATATATTGTCTACCAAATCCAATCACAAGGCTTTGGTACTTTCGGGAATATAGTAGAATATAGTAGAAGACATTCGCGTTGGGTGACACGTAGTGGGACTGAACTTGGAAACGTGTAGTTGAGAAGCAAACTTGCCTCACAACCACGCCTACATGTGAAAATCACACATACATACATATGCATTATATATGTTTATATATGTATCTCTCTCTCTCTCTCTCTCTCTCTCTCTCTCTCTCTCTCTCTCTCTCTCTCTCATT
>JAOPJW010003339.1:14022543-14034615 GCA_027122535.1 Octopus maya | reverse complement strand
GAGGGAGAGAGATAGAGAGAGAGAGAGAGAGAGAGAGAGGGAGGGAGAGAGGGAGAGAGAGAGAGAGGGGGAGAGAGAGGGAGAGAGAGAGAGAGAGGGAGAGAGAGAGAGGGAGAGTTATACATTAGTGTGATATTATTATCTTGGTGTTTTAAATAAAAATATCTAATGAGTCATTAAACTGGGTTAACCACTTTTAACTGATTTAGTCTTGACTGAAAAGAAATGAGGACCAAGAAAGAAAGAAAGAAAGAAAATCTAATAAACTAACAAAGGAGAGTTTCAAGTTGACAGCTGAGAGAGACAATGACATTGACAAGAATGAATTTGTCCTCTGTCTCATTTAGGTTAAATGGTCGTTGGTCTGCAAGACTAACCAGCTACCTGACCTTCCAATTATTCAAGACTCATTCCTGCAGCAGCAAAACTGAGCCATGGTACCCGAGTAACGGATAAAGAGTGGCTAAACACATTAGCAAGACAAATAAATAAATCAGACGGACAAAGATTTTTTATTAAACAACTCACAAAAATATATTCTTATTGAATTAGTTTTTAGTAGAGGAAGACTAACATCTTTCATGAGGACAGTTGCACTCAACTGTTGATGCCAGGGGACAGTCTATTAAATCATCTACAATTTGGATCCAAAACTACAATCAAAACAGCTAGCAAAGCTGTAAATTTCAGAAATACTAATATAGAATACAAAAAGATAGTATTATAAGTGAAGAGACCCAAGGATGAAGTAATTTCTGTTTTAAATTTCAGAGGTTTTTTTTATTATTATTTTAATATATTTTATGAATATTTTGTGAAAATATCTAAAATTTAAATTTTTCTGCTAACACAGCAAATTCTACAGATAGAAATTTATAACATGTGAACTAGATATAGCTTCTAGGCAGACAAAAGAAAACAACATAAAACACGTAAAGGAGAGAGATTAATATCTTGGGAAGGGTTATTTATTGGCCAGGAAATAAGAGATTGTGCAGCAGATCACAACACTAAAGAAAAAAAGAAAAAACATTTCAATTTGGTTTTTTTAACTTCAAGTCACACCACAACAACTTTGCTACTAATAAATTTATTCTAATTTATTGTTGGAAGATAGGATCAATAGAGAGGTGAGGCTGGGGCGTCAACTTTGGATTACCTAACTCAATCAGAGTAAATAATCCATCTGAATGCATAAGTGGAAGGTAAAAGAAAGTTTTCCCTAATCCAATTCTCTTGAATTGGATTAGGGAAAACTTTAATAAAAAACCATTGGACTTCACAAAGTGAGAATGTAGAGAGGAATAATGATAATACTAAATAGATTTGTCAAGTAATAGGAATGATGGCGTACAGAGAGGTAAGTCCATTTGGTATCCAGCAATCATATCTATTTATGAAAATATCACCTGTAACTAACCAACTTTAAAGAGAACATAGTGTCTATAAAACCTCATACTGTACACAGTTGAAGATCACAAACAGCACACACCTCATAAGAGGAAAGACCCTATAACTTACAATCCCTCTACTCTGTGTGAGAGAGAGAGAGAGAGATGTGGCAATGCCAGTGATGTCAGATCAGATAAGTATAGGAGGACTAAGATATGTATTTTGGTAAGGTGAAGGCAGCTAAGTGATTCTGTTCTGATATGCTAGCTATAATTCTAGCTCTCAAGTGTATTCTTCATCCCGCACACTTCTAACGATGCAGAATTATAGCTGTAAAAAACATCCATTGCTCAGATAAGTTAATAAAATATGAAGAAAATCCAAGATAAATATCATTGAGAGTGTAGCTGACATCAAAGCTATTCAGATCTTTATTCATAAGTTAGTTATTTCGAATATAGAACCAAATCTAGTCATTTCTCAAACCCCAATCAAAGAAGTTAAACTAACGACTTCTCAGCCGGGTAATTTAGAAAAATGGCTATCTTGGAGGAGCTCAAACTTAGCTGCTGCATGGCTTACAATATTTCTTTACAAAAATTACAAAGGCATATTCATTTTCATCTCCTAACTCTCAGAAAAAATGTAGTTTTTAGCATATATTACATAATAATAATCTTTTCTACTATAGACACAAGACCTCAACCCCAGTGCACAACTGGTACTTTATTTTATCAACCCCGAAAGGGATGTAAAGTAAAGTCAACCATGGCAGAATTTGAACTCAGAATGTGCAGATGAGCGAAATGCCGCTAAGCATTTTGTCCAGTGAGCTAACAATTCTACTGGTTTGTTACCTTTATGATAATACTAATAATAAGAATAATCCTTTCTACTAAAAGCACAAGGCCTGAAATTTGGGGGGAGGGGTAAGTTGATTATATTGACCTCAGTGTTTCACTGGTACTTAATTTGTCGACGCTGAAAGGATGAAAGGCAAAGTCAACCTCAGCAGATTTTGAACTCAGAACGTAAAGATGGACAAAATACTGCTAAGCATTTTGTCCAGCGTGCTAACAACTCTGCCAGCTTGCCGTCTTAATAATGATAATAATAAAAATAATAATAGCTTCTAATTTCAGTGCAAGGCCAGCAATTAGGAGTCAAGGGGTTTAGTCAATACCATTGATCTCTAATATTTGAATGGTACTTCATTTTGTCAACCCTCAAAGGAATAAAAGGCAAAGTTGCCCTCAGCAAGATTTGAACTTGGAACATTAAGAGCCATAAACTTAACAGTAATGTTGGTAGTATCTTTCTCCTATCACATGAGAGGTTTTACACTCCATATTGCAAACTTTAGGGTAATACAACAGCAAAGAAACATAACTGAGAATATGAAATCCTTAATGTACCTCTTGACAGGTACAGAGAGTCAATGAACAATGAACAATGACATTATGAGCTGTCAGTATTTTGACTTGTAGGCAAAAACAAGACAATTCAACCAGCTGGGATGGACGGACACACACACACACACGTGCGTGCATGCACATATGTGCATACACATAGTTTTATGTTTATAAGTTTCTAAAAGCCAAACAGGGATGATTTAATTCTGAAGACGTTGTCAGGTTTGTATGTCGAGTGTGACAACAGACAAGTGTTAAGAGAAGAAACTAAATCTATAATCAAAACCACATACAGTCAACCAACAGAATATTTCGCAACAACAACAACAGAATGCTCTTTGATAAAAATTGAAACAAACAAAAGTTTCTCTCAAAGCAATTGCACAAAACTGAACTTTAAAACAAGGGACTTGTGTGAAAACAGTTTGATGCCAATGATAATGGTGGAATTGAAAGCAAATTGAGAAAGATTAAATGTCAAAGTTGGTGTAAAGACAAAAAGGCCATCTTTCAACAGTGGCTGGGAGATTGTTCCACAGAAAAGTTTGGACTGATCAAGCATTGAAAAACACTTTTAATGGCTTTCTCAATCTACTTTTCAAGCCATTTCAAACAGCAAGAAATTGAAAAATGGTCCAACCTCTGCCAGCATGGAAAATGGATGTTAAATGATGATGATGATGGCTTCTGTTGTTAGAGAGAAAAGAATATAAACAGTGTATTGAGTTTGTATAAACAGGGAGGAGTAATATAGCATAGCTTGTTGGAAGAGAGAGAATTACAAATGGGGACAGACTGGAGGGAGAAGAGAAATCTTGTAATTTAGTTGAAGAAAAATATTTTTGCAGTTAAGGTGTCCAGACAAAAAAAAAAAAAACTTCCAGAAGAAAATATAAAAAAAATTAAAATGGAACACTGACTTGAATAAATTATGTTCATGGAATGATGTAGTGAATGTTCTACACAACAAATTTGTTACTGAAATTTCCATGTAGGGAGTTTTAACCTAGGGAAATATCAAAGAAACTACTAACTCTAAAGGAATTCTTCATACAGTTGAAAGCAGAAAATGCTTTCAAACAAAGTAGAAACCAGAAATTAGAAAGAAAAGAATATCTAAAGTCAAACGATGCAGAAATTATAAATTTGAATGCATTTCTTGGTTAAGTAAACAAAAAATGTTTTCACTGGAATTTTGCAAAACTGGGATCCCAAAGAGGGGTGCAGAAAGGCTCATCTAGTTTACCAAATTCAAAACTTCAACACTTAAGGAAATCATGAAAATCTTTCCAAAATTTCAATATCTGAAATTATTATTGTTGGAACGTGTGTTGTGTAATTTCTAAATGTTTATGAAATAGAGAGATACCCACATCTGTGGCCCATAAGAAGCACCTGTGTTGGTGCTACCTAAAAAGCACCCAATACACTTTGTAAAGTGATTGGCATTAAGAAAGGCACCCAGCCGTAGAAACCATGCCAAAACAGACAAATGGAACCTGGTGCAGCTCTGATTTGCCAGCTTTCTGTCAAACTGTCCAACCGTGCCAGCATGGAAAATGGGTGTTAAATGATGATGATGATGATATTGGTGACAACAAGGTTACATTTGAAAGAATTTCTGTAAAACAAACAGATTAAAATCTCAAATACAAGATGAGATTTTTGTAAAAATAAAGTTTCAGTGTGAGTTTTAATGTTTATGAAAATAGAGTCTGGCTGGCAGAAGAAAAGGTTAAATTTAATACAAGAAAATAAAGCAATGTTAAAACACATTCTTCAGCAATGAATGGCCATAAAAGTAATGGTATTATATGTAGAAGAGATTTAATGTCATCGAAATAGGAGAACGGCCACTTGTTTCAGTTGAAGTCATTTGTAAGAGATCCCTGGAGGATTTCAAACAAAAATGGAACAAGAAAACTAAAATGGCTTCATTGCTGAGATCATAATTTAAATAACTCTTGAGAAATTGTGACATGGGGAGAGAACCATTCCTCTTTTATGGAAACCAGATGAAATTTGAAACAAACAAAAAAAAATAAAATAAAATAAAATAGTAAGCACATGTTTGGTATTTATTACTTTTTGACATTAATGCTTTCAATTGGAAAATGGTTAAATGCCAAACTGCCTTTAGTTGTACTAATATCACAGTAGCAAACAAACTCCACTACAATAATCAGTTAATTAAATTTTAAACTAATAGCTTTAGATTTGTAGTCTGTTTTAATGAAAACAGATGGAGGTAGAAACATAAAACAATCAATTACATTTAATAATTAGTGTTGTAGTTAATGGAATGAAGTAATCAACCTCACAACAGATGGATGCAGTCGGTGACAATGATCGACTTGTTCAAATATTATTCCTATTATATTGTTTTTTTTTTTTTGTCTTGATTTCTAAATACAATAAAATATTCCAACATGTTTTTATGTTACATTATATATATACACACGCTCATGTTCCTGTCTACACACACATATACACACCAACAAATACACAAATCCCATTCACTAAGTTCATTTCACTAATGGCAGCAATGAATCAGAAAACATCTTTATGTTCTGAGAGGCTGCTGCTGCTGCTGCTGCTGCTGTTGTTTATTTGTCAGGGTAACTAAAAATGTGACAAGTTGGTGGGAGAAGGGAAGCTTGTTGTTTAAATAGAGAGGAGGAGGAAGAAAAACAAAGGAAGAGTCATTGAAAAAAACACAACTCAAGCAGGAATGATCTTGGAGCATACAGATGGATTTCAATACCACAAGGTATTCAAGCTGGAACTCCACTGTTCTATTATTAATAACAAGCAGCAAATAATGATAGCAAGCCCAAGAAGTTGATGTTAAGGATTTCCTAAATGGATGGGAAACCTTAGATTTATGGGAAATGGAAATGGGAAGCAGGGATGTTCATGTCATTCACCAATTCAGGAACAACATAGGGGATATGTTGAAGGATGGATTTGAAAACAAGATTTATCCAGAATGTAGCATCATAACAGAACAACAACAACAACAACAACAACAATGACAAGGAGGCCATCACAGATATCTTAAACTGGATTATTGCAATAATCAACCATTTCCTCTTTTTGGAAGCAATAAAATGAAGAGCCTGCCAAACACTGCAATCAATGGCACCAATCCATTCCTGTCAAACAAAATGCCTTGCAGTAGTTATTGTCATGGCTCATTATGTTCCTTTCATCCCTTTGGGATCAATAAAATACAGGGTCAATGTAATCAACAAACCCTTTCCCCTCAAAATTACAGGCCTTGTGCTGAAGAAACACTAAGCATTTGTACAGTTATGCTGGACAGCTGCTACTGCTTGTAGGACAGACCTAAGAGACCCAACTTTTGGTCGACGCCATTGTGAAGATTGCTCAGCTGTTCTCCTTTGGTTGGGAAGAGCAAGCAGCATCCCTCTGTCTGGTGGCTATGGCAAAAGAGCTTGTACCTCTGGTAGTCAGGGTAATCCTGAATCTGTGGGGTTCCTTGATTGGCCCTACTTGGAGCTTCTCCCATATCAGGAGGACTGCATCATTCATGTTATCACATACCTTGTGTACTATGTATACGTTTATCATATTTCACTGTCTTTTCTAGTTCTTGCCCCCCACCCCACCCTTTGAAAATCCCCACACAAATTGTTGCCTTCCTTGTCATGTCCCCCTCATCTATGCCCCTGCGGCTAATAAAAGAAATAATAATAATTATTATTATTATTATAAATAGAAGCAGTAAGTAGGTTGCAGAAAACTGAGCAGGTGACCTGGATCTAGATATCATATGACAAAAAAAGTGTTGGTTCTAGAATAAGAGTTATTACTCCACAGAGAGAGGAAGTTGCCTTTATAATCTAACGCACGTGCGTGCGTGCACACACACACACACACACACACACACACACACACACACACAGAGAGAGAGCAGCCCAACTTCAGCAGGAAAACACCACCATAGCTAGCAAATTGGGAGTAGGTGGTATATCAAACTGAAAGAATGTCAAGATTTATATGGGTAAAATGCAGGGAGAATCAAAAAGATAAAAAAGAGAGAAAAATGGTTTTAAGCAGAGTGAAGGGAGATTGTGTGAAGGGTGGAGCTGGTAAAAGCTGCCAAACAATACAAAGTAAAAAACTTTTGTGTCAGTTGAAACCTAGCTGAGTAAATGACTGCTGAATACATAACTTCTGTTCAAAAAGAAGCAGCAAGAGAAACAATCAGCTGAACAGATTCAACTTGTGTTTGGCATATTTCACTGAAAAAAGGTACTTACTAGATGTACTCTGCCAGCTTAAAGAGTTGCTCTATTTAGCTTTATAACACTAACTGTTGCTTAGTAACTTAGTATGGATTGGTATGTTTTTTGTTTGCTTTTGGAACAGTAAACCACTTCACCTAACTTTTCCCATCTACTTCCAAAGTTCTATCTTCCAAACCCTCTTCATCTCTGGTATTTCTTAAATAAAATAGAATAAAATTGAAAATCATTCACCTCAAAAACAGAGAAGAGTCTACAGAGGTAACCTTCAGAAAGTATTTCAAACAAAGTCCACAACAACGTATCACATGAAGTCTTAGAGGAAACAACATTTTCCTCCTCCTCCTCCTCCTCCTTCTGCTGCTGCTGCTGCTGCTGCTGCTGCTGGTGGTAGTAGTGGTGGTGGTACAACTACTACTTTTAACAGAAGTTGCATCATTATGCAAATTTTAATATTAGCAAACGAACCAAAAGAGTCATTTGTTTAAGCATTAAATACACCATTAATTATAAACTTGGCCAAAATGCATTGACTAACGAGTGAATTCTCAGTCTGTGATGATAGCAGGCTGGAAAGATAGGAGGGGGGGGAGAGTCTAAAAATGAGAAAATTGCAATAAAATTAGTGGCAAGACAAATTTCTAATACAAGTGAAATGAAAGGTGTTTGTTCTGATTCTTTTTTTTTGTATTAAGAGAAGAGTATCCTGTTGATCACATTATCAACAGAGTTGCTTCAATCCACTCTTGGGAAAATGCAAAGAAGATGTTCAGAGTTCTACTTACTGTAATATGGTTGTAAATTCCATGTGACCAACCGAAAAAATCTATCAAACGGTAACAGGCAGCCAACTTGCATCTCAATATTTTTTCTTGTCTTGAATAACCCAAAGATTCCATGCCCCTGATGTCAAGAATTGGAATGACTGGAGATGCTGAAATGAAAAAGAAAAAGTTAAAAAAAAAAAAAAAAGAAAAAACAAGAAATGAACAAACAGGAACTCCTTGTCTCTGTCTGTCCAATATTGGGATTGGACAGGAAGAAGGAAAGACAGTATACTTTTGGAAAGATCAATAAAATGCACATATGGACTTGTGTACACACACACACACACACACACGCCTGTATAAATACAGTGCGCATATGTATACACGTAAATGAGCCTCACACACACACACACACACACACACACACACACACAGTAATCTGAATATGAAAGGATTAAGGCTTCTCCTCTTCATATGAACAGGGTCTGTACTCCAATATGAGGTCACCAAGTTGTTTTTTTAGCCACAGGTCAGCTTATATTGAACAAAGCTAATCATGAAAGTGACTAAATGCAATCTACAGATCTTTTCTTTTTGATATACTAAGCATTACCTAGTTGAAAACCACACTGCATATTCTGATATCATCATCATCATCATCATCATTATTTTAATGCCCATTTTCCCATGCTTTATGAGGCAGATTTTCTGTCTGAATTTCTGTCATCAACTACAACATGCTGGGTCCTTATTTACATTTGACAGATATTTGTCCTCATCTTGTTTGTTGTTAATACAACATTTCAGCTGATGTACCCTCCAGCCTTCATCAGGTGTTTTGGGGAAATTTCAAACCTGGGTTCTCATTCCCAAAGTATTTTTTGCTATTATTATTATAATGTAAATAATTCCTCATCTCTTAAATATAGAACTATGCTGGGTCCTGTTTTTAGGAAATATCTAATCCATTTAAGTCTTAATGCTGTTTCTTATAAATATTTTCCTGAACAAATCCTGATTGAAAGAATAATAAATTAATCTTGCCCATTTGTCTGCTTCTGTTTAGACATTTGAGGAATTTTGCAGACAGACCATTAGAAAAAGTCTCAGATCACACAAAATAATTACATGTGTGACAGTATTTTCGTAAAATATTGTCTGACAGAAACATTTCCACATTGATTAACACCAATCACCTCAGTAACAATTCTCTAATGATCAAAACCCACTGAATTTTGAAAACTTTGATAATATTAAATTAAGAAATCTATCACACAGTAGTCTCTGCCTAGAAAATAAAATGGCTTCATCAGCAACTCCTGTCAAACCAATATTACATTTTGATCTTTATTTCTTTTTGTTATTTGAATTAAAGTTGGACTATGTTGACAAATAATGCAATTTGGAATGATTTCTATGAAAATCAATCAACTACAAACGTATCTTTTGCTGTTTTTACCTACTAAATTTATCTAATTTCTTTATTTACAAACAAAAAATTTGCAGAAAATCAAATTTGCTGATTCTTCAAGTGGAAAGAGAATTCTGCACAATTTCCAAGATTTCCCTTGTGTGGGGATACATCCAAGATAAATGAATACGGAAAACAATGCCAGGGAAGACTATTTTAACAAAGTTTTGGAATTCTGTTTTGTGTCAATAGAATTTATTGCTTACTCTATCAAAAAGAATGAAAGGCAAAAGAAGAAGTGTCTGTCTCTGGAATGATGTAAAAAGCCAGTTAATGGGGAAAGATGGAAAGTGAAATAAGCCTCACACCTTAGCAGCAGCATAAGCCACAAAAAAAAAAAAAAAAAAAAAAAAGCTTTTGGCAAATTTAAAGAGATTATTTTTAGTTCTAATATAAAAAAAAAAAAAAAAAGAAAAAACAACATAAGTTATGCAAATGATGAATTAAAGAATTTTAAAGAGTAATGATACAGACTAAGGAGTTAAATTGGGATACATTAGGGTGAAGAGTAAAAAAAAAAAAAAAAAAAAAAAAAAAAAAAAAACAAGATGTGCCTGTGGTTGCTCCATGTAAACAAATTTTTTTCTTAAACGTGTGAATTTAGTGAAGAGACAAAAAGCCAGCGTGACCAAGACTGAGAATGGTGGCAGGGAGGAAGGAGTTAACATAGCAGAGACTTTGGATTCTGCAAAATACCTCCAAGTGATGGATGGTAATGTTAAATAGGGATGTAGATTAAGTCTGCTTTCTCAATTTATTGCAATCATTTCCCCTTTCTTCTATTACTAACATTTTGTTTACTAATTCTATAAATTAACTAATGTTCATATCATTCATCCACTTGAGGCATTTCTCTTAACTCAATTCTACAAAAACTATGAGCACAAAATATTAACTTTCTTTTTTCTATCAATTGATGAAGCAGGCTATACTAATTACTATCTGCTAAGAAGCTCCACTGACACCAAAACCATGTCAGTAGCTGTTCTCTTACCAGCAATCTTAATTTCCCTCCCCTTTGAGAATTGGAGGTGGTGGGAATACAGCTCTAGTCTTCTTTTCCTTTTCCAAGAAGGGAATTCAATTATTTTTTTTTTACTATTGTTTAGTCAATAGATCATATTTAAAGAAGCGGTACTCTTTTAGTCTAGACAGTTACTAAAAAGGAAGATACTTAGATGAGTTTATAGTGATGGTCACAAGAAATGGATTGGACAAAAAAGGACAAAATGATAAGAGAAATAGTTGATATCTAAGTGGCTAATTTTGCCACAAGGGCAGCAATTTTGAGGGAGGGGATGAGTCGATTACATTGACCCCAATGTAATAATAATTAAAATGCTGAAAGAAGAAAATAACTCATTCAAGTTATAACTTATTATATCTTTTCAATTTTACTGACTTTCAAGAATAAAAATTTTCCATTTTTGGAAGTGCTTTCTATTTAAAATGAAGAGGTTAAATAAGGAAGTTATTCTTTAAAATGATTGGAGTGAAGATAATCTAAATTTAAAATAATCCTCACACCCATTTACACTTATATATCTATCTGTAGACACGTTTGAAGCAAGTCAATGAGTCAAGTGAATTTAATTAAAACTGCAAATATTTTAGTTTCTCCTCCAACACGAAGAGACAAAACTGAATAAATTTCCTTCACTTTTTAATGATTCAAGGTTTTTCCTTTGAGAGTGAAAAAAAAATGGGAGAAGGGATAAAGAGAAAAACAACCGATTCCAAAACGAAAGCAATTCTATTTAAAGAACATTTCAGAGAAATGAATATGTGAACAATGTTTCTGTCAGAAAAATTAAGTGCAAACCAAAGTCAGGAATTCCAAAAGAGTTTATTTTGATTATGAGAGATAAAGTGTAGGTTTTGGAGTGATTTCTTTACTCACACCAATCTAAAGAGGTGGGGGGGGGGGGGGTGAGTGAAAGAGACAAGAGATGAGAAATAAATAGTATGTGTTATTTAGATTACAACTTTGAAGGAAAGGAAAGAATGTGGAGAGAAGAGAAGAGAGAGATGCTGCTGCCGCTGCCACCTCCAGCTAAAGGATGTTCAGAGATCTACACTTAAATCTTTAAATGACAGACATTACTCACTGTACACTTTTCACATTTAGTGTAACAAATAGTATTTTACTGCCAGACAAATATCTACAGTACATGCCCCCAATGTAAGCATCTTAGAAGAGAGTTACATAGCCATACCAAAATACACATCTATTACATAAAAATTCAGTGATTTTTTTAATGGATTATGGGTGTTTTGACTCCTATTTGTAAACAGGTTAGACACCGAGTGCATACTTATACTTAGTGCTAATTTTAATTTTAAAGCTATTTGATACTACTTCATACCTGTAACCATCTATATTATTGTTTACTGTCAATAAATTACTGCAGGTAATATTAGCAATAATAATGTCTTTATGAATATTCACACCTTAATATTCTCTCCTGATTGAAATTTTTGCTCTGAGGTAGTGATGCGTTTGGCACAAAACAAATCAGAACGTCGCCAGAGATCAGCGTGACGTGTCTTGAAATTTTTACTCTCGGTAAGTCCTGCTGAAGAGAGTTGAGGCCGACGGGCTAAAATTTAAAACCACTGTACACGAATATACGAATGGCAGTATCATTAATGGTATGCTTTTAATTCTGCAACCGTTAGCCTGCTTACTGCTGTTCTCTGTTATATTTTCAGTGCTTTTTGATGGTTTATGGAGTTTTTGACTGCTATTTCTAAACAGG
>JAOPJW010003339.1:13740381-13750731 GCA_027122535.1 Octopus maya | reverse complement strand
TAAGAACCCTTTCTTTAATTATGTTCCAAATATCACATTAATATGTTGATAAATAAAAAAGTTACAGGTGTTTAATGTGACTAGTCTAAATTCATGATTGTTTTAGAATTTAATTGAAACTCATGAGGGGTGTATTTTGGTCAGAAATATAGTAACGAAAGGGTTAAGGGATTAAAATTAAAATGTAGATAAGGAGGAATGAAGGCGAAAAGTTTAAAACTGTGGGTGGCACAATCATGGGAAAGAGAAGAGTTGGCATGTACGAAGGCAGGTTACTTACCATAGAAGAAATTGCTTTTTCCAGATCCATTTCTGCCCACTGGAAAGAGAAATATTACAACTAAGTGAGAGTGCACTGTCTATTTTACCAAAACTGGTGCATGAACAAACATATACAAGGGTTTAGTAGTTCAACTATGGAATAACTAAAAAGAATTTTTTATTTAAACAATGTGATACATGAAATTAGTACATACCAATAACATTATGCCTGGAACTAAAAGGTTCCACTACAGTTTGGTCTCGGTAACTCCGGAAACCCTGGATAATTACCTATGGTAGGAAGGAAAAAGAAATTATACTTTAATTAGAGTCAAACGGTTACATTTGTACAATCTATTCATTAAGACTTTATTAGAGCAATGCATCTCCATAAACAATAATACTAGAGATAAGTAAGGTTCCTCTCCAATGGTTACATATTTGTTAGAAATATTTGACTGAACATTGACCAACAAATTACCAAATTAAAACAAAGGGAAATTTTTTGTATATATCTTGTATTTGGATCCCTGTTTTACAACTATTAAATCCATCAACATCAGAAAGAAATATGAATTTGCATTGCTTTTATATTTAACAACCAGAAAAAAAGAATATGACTTGTAAATGGTATGATGTCTTTTAGTGGTGGTTTACAGTAATAGGAACAAATCTCAAACATACAGATATTACTTAGAACCATCTAAGAATTTAGAATACCTCTCTGCACTATTTCTTGCTATAATGTTAACATCACCACCACCACCACCACCATCATCTTCATTGTCTCTACAGTCATTAATTATTCCATGGTATTATGGATTGACAGATCATTTTTGCCATTTTATCTCAATCTTACATTTCATGGGACCCACCATTCTCAGATCTGATCCCATCACTTCTTTAGTTTCATTCATCAGGGATCATATAATTACAGACCAGCAGATATGTTTCTCTCACACTTATTAGTTTTTGCTTTAAATACCAAACTATTATCAGAGCCCTTACTTTCACTCTTGTAAAATTTTTAGTCTTCTTCTTTAACATACATATTAATTTGATTTTTTTTTTTTTTTGTCTTGCAAGGTACTCGGTGACCCTGTCAGTGCAGGGGCCACTTAAAAGCACCCATTCCACACTGTAAAGTGGTTGGTGTTCGGAAGGGCATCCAGCTGTGAAAACCTTGCCAAAACTGACCTCACATGTGCTTGTGCCACATAAAGAGCACTAGGCCCACTCTGCTGAGCGGTTGGTGTTAGGAAGGGCTTCCAGCTGTAAAAATCCTGCCAAAACAATTACAGAAGTTTGATGCAGGCTCTTTTCAAACCGTCCCATTCATACCAGCATGGAAGGTGGACATTAAACAACAATGATGATGATGATGTCAATAACAGTAAAAACTCTCAGATAAAATAGAAACAAATCAGTTCATTTGCTGAAGAAAGCAGGGGCAAATAATAAGACACTGATGACCAGTTATCTTCTAAATAGGTACATTCACATAAAAACTGAGATATATTCCATTTTAATAAATACACAACCAAAACTAGGATGTTTCAAATATGCTACAACAGTTGAATAACCTAATAATAATAATAGAGTCATGGATAAATATAAATATTTTTTTTATTAGGACACATGGGCTACTTTGTAAGGCAAAAGGCTATAAAAGTTGTTTAGTCTAGGCCTATAATAAAATGTGCTCCAATCATGACCAACCTATCTTTTCCTTTTTTAAAGATGGTATGATGTGATATGAGGGTATTTGGCTGCTGCTTCTAACTGAACAAATAACTACCTAGAGGTTCTTTGGTTGGATTGTGAAGGCGTAGTTGATTAAGTCTGTATCAGTAACGTATTTATGATACTTATTTTATGAAACCCGAAAGTCTGGATAAAATCAAAGCTGAAAACACTGATCATTGTTTCTGATTCAGATATCACATTTAAACAAAACAAAAACAAAAAAAAGGGGGGGGGTCAGTCAACAATGCTAGAAATAGCAACCAAATACAATCAACGTCTTGAAAAAGCAAGAACACATTGGATGTCCAAAGTATACACAAAAAGGCAGATGGGCTGGAACTATTTCTGCTCAATCATACTTTACCTGAGACTAACAACAAAAATATTATTTCTTTTAGATGAACAGAAGGTTCATTTCTCGAGTGATACATCAGCCGATCGGACTGATATGGCGACTCAGGTGCATTGAAAAACAAAAATGGCACATTTGCACTGAAAATTGTGAAAGACAACATTCAATATTGTAAAATATTTAGATGATGATGGTTTACAAGTGGAGCTTTTAGTTTCTAAGAGAATGTGGATGACGGCCAAGTCGAGAGAACTGTGGCAAATGCCCAGCCAGGGTACTTAACTCTCAATAGCTGGTGTTGATTAGCACTCGGCCAGTTTTTATCAAACACATCTATTATTAAGGGCTTTACATTCGTAAACATCCAACCTTTTTGTTTATTAAGGACTCTGTTAACCAATGTCTCAAGTTTTTTGATTTTTTTTTTGTTTTTGAAGTGGGTGGCTGATATCATCCTTAGCCGTAAACAATAGTAAAACTGACCAGTATTTTGTTACCTTCACATACCTGTGGTATGTGGGAAACAAAATACAGATGGTCACGGCTGGAATGCCTTTTGCTCATAGGTCTACATCATCAGAGCTAATCTGGGCTTATCCAGATTTACATAAACTTCAAAATGGTCATGCAATCTACTAGATATAGCAGCCGAATGATTTTAAAATGGTATAATGAATAAATGTAGTTCTTGAACATAGAGTTGCTTCCCCAGGATTGACCTAGAGTTAAACGACATAAAAACAGACATAAACATTGGCCGTATGGACGGAGCCTTGTGCGTAGCAAAAGTATGCTAGGGGTATCGCCATCCTAATAATAGTTCCTAAATCAAAATAAAAGTTGCTGATGTTTCTCATGGTACAACATAGTTTAGCAAATAGAAAAACACGATTGATCTTTAAACGGATTATAAATCGATAGAATTCTGTATTACAGATTATAAATTTTACTGCAAACAATGCGACGAAAAATAAATACGATCTTCTGATGGGTTTCGAGGGACAGCTATTCCAAAACTGCGTTATGTGTATTAGTTCAGCAAAGTTTGATAATGATGCTTTATCTTGAAATTAAGAGTCACTGAACAGATTCCCTGAATAATACTCTGAAGTTATTTTATAAACTCGGTCGTAGAAAGACCAAAGGCTAAAGCATTATTCAACTTGTTGCCCTATCAACAAAGGTAACAATAGTAATAACAGTTATTTAGTATTATTATCATTATTATTAGAAGCATTCCAGAATTATTAAGAAATATGTGTTTTTGTTGTGATGTGTTCTTAATAGAAGAGAGGGTAAACAACAAATACCTGTTTAATGTACATTCTGCCTGATGATATAGTAATATAATTGCATAATACAGACGGTGTATTTCTTTGATTTGTTACTTTCTTTCTTTGTTTCTGTTTCGCTTGTTTTTTTTCAGAAGAAACAAAACAATTCTCGATCGCTGCTTCGCCGTCCAACACAGAAATCGCCTGGGCACAAATGGCGGTAAAAAAAAAAACGAAAAAAGGTCGCTTACGTTCTAGAAAAATATGGCGGGAGGGGAAGTGAAACTGAGATTCTACGGTGACTCTATGGAATGTGTACCTTGATAAATAAACACTGCAAGGGAAATAAATTCAACCGGCTAACTGATAGCTTGCATTTCTTTAACGAAGGCTCCTCTTAACATCTTAAATGTTGGACGTTTTGTTGTTTTAAAGGGTTTTTTTTTTGTCTAGTGACAGTATTGCTGCCTGCGGCGGCTTTGTTGACGGGAAGCGCGCGGGTTTTACATTATTCATTTTACTGTCTCCTTGTATTTTATTCTATGTACTTTCATGGCCTTTCTTTATTTGACTTATTACTATGTTGCCCCCTCTGTTTTTATTATTATTCTATAAAGCAGGCAAGATGCTTAGTGGCATTTTGTCAGTTTTTATGTTCTGAGTTCAAATTCCACCAGGGTCAACTTTGATTTTTATCCTTTCGAGGTTGATAAAATAAGTACCATTTGAACACTGGGGTCCATGTAGACTTATCTCCTTCTCCGATACTGCTAGCTCTGTATCAAAATTTGAAATAATTATCATTCTATAAAGCATCCACTGTAGCAACATCAATATTAAAATAAGATCCACTAAATATTTTTATTATATTCCCAGTTTTGACATAAGTTGTTTATGCTACGTGTGGATGACACCATATTGGTTTGGTTAGAAATTGAACTCAGAATCTAGAGGTATGAAACTACATAGAATAATACATTCAGTATAGAGCTCTACTTGTACAAGAAATTGTTTAATAAACTGATTAGCTTATATCTGTAAATTTTACTTGCTTTCACTTTGAAAATCATACAGTTTACAAGAAATATCTCGTTATATTAAGTGCTCCAGTCATTCAAATGTAGATTCACAAATTTAAAGTTTTGATCATCAACCACCACCAAACACCAGAAGGGAAGACTTGCCTTCACCTTTCAGAACAATCAACTTCTGTGACTAGTCAGCAGACATGTCTATGCCACTACCATTGGGTCCACTCAGTAACTGAGAAGGATGCTATATTAACAAGTATTATAAAAGAGCTTACTAACTGGATTTATCGGTGGCAGTTGTTGAGTATGCAGCCTAAGCTAAAGTGACAGGGACATGACATGGACCTTAGCCACTGCTTGAGATACAGTACTAGGTCTTAATGCCCGGTGAACGTAGAAGTCACATTTCCACTAGTTGTCATGGCAGTGATAGTCACATCAGACAGGGCTGATATAAACAGTCTGGGAATGAAATCATCAATCCTAAAACCAGCGGGTAGAAATCCTGTAATCTAGATACAGGTCTACATAACAATAACCATTCCACTTATCATACTTCCAAGTAGCAGAGCTGCAGTGAAGCCCACACAAGAAATACTGTAACTTCACCAGACAGCCTTTTACCAACAACCCAGATCACATACTTTTTCTTACCAAGTTTTTATCAATGACGCTGAACTTTTTATTATTTTTTTTTACCTGTATATATGCTTTATTCCCTACATTCTATAGGTACATTATATACAGACATGCACACATTTATTTTGCAGGTATTTTCTTTCAGCCATTAGTACGAACAAGAGTGGAGGAAAGAATACTCAATACTAGAAGTAGAGCAATATATACACAATTGGAAGGTGGAAAACATCACAAAACATATCTCGGGCCTTTCTTATAGAGATCAGTAAGCTCCCAGAAGCTGGTGGTTAATGATGTAGACAGGTGTCTGGTGGAGAAGATGAAAGCAGAGACTGACTGACGTGTCAGATACATCATTGCCAAAGATGAGATGCATGTGGTCAGTGACGTGTGCCAAAGACCTAGAACAATCAAGGACTGTCTTTCTTATAGAGATCAGTAAGCTCCCAGAAGCTGGTGGTTAATTTCCCATGTAAGGAAAAATAAACTGTTGCACCAACATGATTGGATAGCTGGAAACCAACCAATACAAACAAACAAGTTTGTTTAATCACAAGGTCATGTGACCTGCTGGAATGAAAATGAAAAGCAACATGCTATCTATCCTCTTTACTCATGTATAATGCGAGACATTTTACACAAAATATGATTCGTGGAAGGCCTTCGGATTGGCCAACTGTGGAGGGAACCAGGAAGATGTGAAATGAGGTGGTAAAATATGATCTTCAGATGTTGAACCTCACAGAGGTAATGACAAGTGATTGAGACTTTTGATGATTTGCAGTGCTTGAGAAGACACAGCAAGCTAAGAGAAATTGTAGTCGTAGCCAGTTCCAGTGACACAGAAAAGGCACCTGTGCCAGTCACAGGTGAAGGGTACTTACGTTGAAGACCTGTAAAAACAACTTGTACATTCTGTGAAGTGGTTGGCATGTTAGGAAAGGGGTATCCAGACATAGGAGCCAATCTGAAACTGACTGGATCCTGGTGCAGCTTACTAGCTCTAGTCAAACTGTCTTACCCATGCTAGTAAGGAAAATGGATGCTAAATGATGATAGTTTCTTAGTCAAAGCTCTTTCGTCACACATCCTATGACCTCTTTAGTAACACTATTCCATGTCTCCTTGTGTTCTGCTTATTTCATTTTCTCTTTCTGTGCATGTGTTTGCACATGGATCAGTGAGTGTGTGTTTGTTTGCATGTCTGTGTGTTTAGTATATAAGTTTTGTGTGCATGAATATGGATGTTACTATTCCATTTATGTTTTCAGTTGAGGCTTGGTCTATATACTTCTATGTGTGTGGCCTCCATAATCTGTCTGAGTGTCATGCCTGTTCTATGTGTCGATAATATCTTAACATCTACGTTATTAACTGAGCTTCCATATTCTAATTGAGCATTTTAGTAGAGCACTGATGAGCATTTCTCCTCCTTGGCTTCTTGCCAGTTTTCACCTGTCCACTTAATCTAAGGTACACACTGTCTTCCCATTGTATGTCATTGTCTTATTTATGCACCATCCTTCAGTACACCTTATACTCTTTGAAGAGAATGACTTGCTAACTGACACCCAGCATGGTTTTCAACTAGGTAGAAACTGCCTCACACAGCTCTTGCAGCATTATGACTGGGTGCTAAAGCAGCTGCTCAACAATTTAAATGTGGACGTGGCATACTTGGACTTTGCAAAAGTCTTTGACTAAGTCAACCATGGTATGATTTGTGACAAGCTCTGAAATCTTGGAAAACTTGGAGAATGGCTATATGACTTTCTAAAAGATAAAGGTCAGGTAGTGGTGGTCAATGGGGCCACATTCAAGAAAACACAAATAACGAGTGGTCCACAGGGCACTGTCCTGGAGCCACTGTTATTCATAATGTCCTCAACTGTTCGAGTAGCTACTGTTGCTAGCTATGCAGATGATACAAAAGTCTCTCAGAGAATACAGAACCTTGGAGATGTGCATCTGCAACATGAGTTGGGCCTAATATATAGGTAGGCTGAGGAAAATGACATGCAGTTTAATGCTGGAAAATTCCAAACCCTGCACTACCAACACAGGAAGCTCAATGAAAAACAGATAGGATACACTGGTCCAGGAGGAATTCCAATTCCCAAATCAAAATCAGTGCACGACTTGGGCATCGACATGGGTAATGATGCATCTTTCCAGGTGCACAATACCAAGTTGGCAATAAAATGCTGACGTCTGGCTGGGTGGATCCTTCAAACTTTCAAAACAAAATAAAAGGAAACTATGATGGTCCCCTGGAGGACTTTTGTTCTCAACCATCTGGATTACTGCTTGCAACTGTGGTCACCAAACATTGTAAACTTAATGACAGAACTCAAGGTGATGCCGGGAACATCAATACAATGGGATATATCAGCTACTGGGAGAGATTGAAAGAGTTAAGACTCTGCTCCCTGGAGAGTGAAGGCAGGAAAGATATGCAGTAATATACATCTGGAAAATCCTAGAAAAACTTGTTCCAAACTTTGACATTGTCATTTATGCAAATAGCCGGATGGGGCACTACTCTCATGGTAGCAAAGGTCTCAACATTGCCATCAGGATACAGGACCAGATACTGCAACTACTTGAGCTTCAAAGGCTTCACAGCTCTTCAATATCCCCCGACAAAGTCTGAGAGACCAGTATGGTGTGGATGTTGGCTTTTCCAAAAGAAAACTACAACTCCTATCAAGACTTCTGAATGAACCTACCTCTAGGCAAGAAATATAAATGAGGGCAGCAACATCAAATTCCCACTAAATGTCATTTATGAGAGGAGTTTAAGTGAAACTGTAGCAAAGTAAACATTGGTGCCCCAGCATGGCTGCAGTCCTTGGATTGAAATTTAGAGAAAAAGATGTGGGGAAGATACAGTGTTGGGGCATAGTCATAAACCAATGTTTTTAGGATCTGATTTTTGCAGAGATGGATGGATCTTCTCAAGTACAGCATATTCCCAATCATCTAAGTCATATATCATCTCCTTTGGAAGTCAGTCTTCACTATTTTACATCCCACACAATCATAAGCCCTCTTCCACAGGTTCCATTTCCATTTAACAATTGGCACTTCTTTATGCAGCTGTTCTCATCCATAAGTATCATACAACCATACTAACACAGTCTTCTCTCTTCTACGCTACATCCAATTTTTCATGTGCAATTTTTCTCTAGTAAAACATTCAAGCTTCATTCTTTTCTTTGCATTTACAGATTTGCTGTCCACATACAAGTATTGCACACTCGGCCTCTCACTCTGAGAGAGAACTTTTGTTACTAACAAAAGCAATAGCTCTCTGAACTGTCTCCAGCAGGTTCTTATTCTAGCAACTCTATTTTCAGAACATCCCCATCCACTGCTAATTAGGTTGATGAAATAACTGTAACTTTGTCCATTAACTTTTCAGGGACTCCTCTGCACATCTTGTGTGTCCATATCTTGCACTTGGTACACTGCAGAGAATTTCTATGTACACATTTTCTACATATTGAACAGAACCATTTTCTTGAAGGGAACAGCATTCTGTCAGTTTCATTGCTTTCAATGCTAAGTTGACTTTAAGACTCTTTGATTTCAGGTTTGCTCCCACACCAGGAATTGCTTTTCTAATTATACTAGAGGTTTAACTATAACACACACATAAATTACATTGTGACATATTCATATGTGGTTGAAACTACAGTAGAGGAAAGGGATTCACTAAGTCCGTTTTTTAAAACTAAAGCAGAAGAATGGATATTTGTGATGAAAACAAATTAGTTGAGGCAAATACTGAAGGTTGAAAAAATTGTTTAGCTCAAGTCAGTTCTGACTCAACAGACCTATGATCAAAGATGTTTCATCTGTGACCATCCCAGCATTTTCCTTTGTGGAGATCAAATATATTCTTTTTTTAAAATAGTAGGGTGTAATTTGAAGGGGATTTAATTATTGCACACAATGTTTCTATTTTCCAAAATAAAATATCTCAAATATTTCCTTAGAAATTCCTAAATGCTAAATAAATGAAAGCAAAGAAAGTCAAAGTAACAGAATATGGGAGTGGAGATGGGGTAATAAACATTTTGAAATTCACATTTGAAATTTGATCCACTGAGTGAAAAACATTTTTCTTGAACAAATTTCTTTTTATGAAAGCTTAATTGCAAAATGAAATTTTTGAAGAGTGATATAAATTTCAAAATAACAAAGACTACCATTTTTGTTTATATTTTTTATTTAAATATTTAAAATTCCATATTCTGTATAATACTTTTATAGAATATGTCAACAACAGAGTAGAAGAGAAATGAGAATCAAACCTAACAAATTGTGAAGATTAAGTATAATCAGAGAAGGTGGGAGAGGCCATTTGTTTATTATAGTGAAGTAGGTGAGAATTATAAAGGTGAGCCATAGACAAGAGAGCAGCTATTATAGAGATGGAGAAGGAAGAAGGAACTATAAAAGAAAGAGGAATGGTAAAAGTAAAAAAAACTACATAAAAATGAGAAATTTCGGTTAGTTAAAATATGTTTGACATATTTCGACTTCTAAAGGCAGATGCACTGTAGTTACCATGGAGAAAGAATTCTCTCTTATGATAAAAGGTGTAAAGATACCATATCTGCCAGTACTGCCTCATGTCAGAGTTCGGGATGCATTTGTAGCTGTTACATCATTATCAATGGGAAATACCGAAGAGAGGCAACTCTGGAAATACATAATTAAAGTTGTAGCTTTAACAAAAACACAGTCAAAAATATTGACTGGGTTGCGTTATTAGACCACCAGGTTGAAAGAAATTCAGCAAAAGCTATGACTTTAATTAAATCTGTCCAGAGTTGCCTCTCTTTGGTATTTCCCATTGATAATGGCTAAAGAGCTAGAAACACATCTGAGAATCCAACAGGAGATAACATTGGACAAATATGGTGTGTCTACATCTTTTTACCATAAGAAAGAAATTTTTAATCCATGGTAACTGCAGTAAATTTGCCTTTAAAGGTTGAAAAATGTCACAAAACATATTTTAACTAAGCTAAAGTTC
>JAOPJW010003339.1:11870917-11884696 GCA_027122535.1 Octopus maya | reverse complement strand
TTTCTATTTTTCCTCTATCTCTTTGAACCCCCAGGCAGAAATCGCCTATTGTCACCGTCTTTATGGAGTGAGGTGGGTAATTAGTCCAATAAATTGATTTCAATACTTTGTCAGATTCTCATTTTATTATTCGCCCTTTATTGAATTGCTGAGTTACATACCTTCTAGAGAGTTACCTCCCCTTAGATGTTAAACTTTCCAGTCATAAGCACTATTTAGAATTCTGGGAATTGACATTTCTTTGTTTACACCTCTGCTTTGCTCTTTTTCATTTGTCTTAGCTTGACCGGTCTTCTCAAGCATGGTATATCACCAAAGGTCACGGTCACTTGTCACTGTCTCCATGAAGCCCAACGTTTGAAGGGTGATTTTTACATGTCACTGGCACAAGTGCCAGTTATGTGACACTGGCACAAGTGCCAGTTATGTGACACTGGCATTGGTCACGACAATGATTTCACTTGGCTTGATATATATATGTGCATGTGTGTGTGGCAGGTATGTGTGTGTGTGGCAGGTATGTGTGTGTGTGTGTGTGTGTATTTAACAAGATGTATATACAGAAATGGATATTTCTCTTATGAATCATCACCACTAACTCACAGAAGCTTAATATAAGCTAGCAGCACTTTATTAATTGTTTTATCAAATGAACCTTAATTGTGAAAACAAATGCCAAAAAAAAAAAAAATAAAAAATAAAAATAAAATAACAAACATTTAGTTTATATAATTACTCTAAGTCAACTTCAGAGCTTTTGTTCTCTTCACTAATTATGAATTAAAATATAGTATTTCACAATGTGGAGTCACATTCTTCAACTCATTAGGTAAATTGCTAAATTCTTACCAGCTTGAGTTTTATATTGATATAAATAGCATTGAATACTTTATGTTATACATCATCATCATGTCCCTGTTATGTCTGTATGATTCATTCAGAATTATATCATGATTCATAGGTTGGGAAGTACTGATCCAAATCAGTCGAGATCTTTACCCATCTTTAGAATATATAGGATTTACCAGTAATACAATTGAGTGAAGAGGTTTTTGTTGGCTTCTTTTTTTGCCATGATCAACAGTATTGTAGAGACAGTAATCTAAATGCTTCTGCTGTGCCTGGGCTGTTTCCAGAAACAAGAGCCTAACCCTCAATTATGCTTACCACCTCTACCCTCATGGATAATCCATGAAGGAAAGACAAATCAATGCATTTGCAGCATTCATGGGACTGCTGGCGGTGCCAGACAGTGGTTAAGTATAACTGTATGAATTGTCCTAATAGGTCCCTCCCTCTTGATTCTCTTTTAGGGCATACTCCATTAGCCCTTTTTAAATGCTCGATATGTTATCCCACAAAGCAGCAATGGTTTATTGTTATGGTGGGCATGGTTTGTGCAGGGCCAGTCCTGTTCTTTCGTCTTTCAAACTTGTATTGGTCTGGTGCAAGAAGTGTTGTGAGCTCAACAGTTGCCAGGATGCAGGATTTGTATGGGGCTATCTTCTCTTAGATGAACAACTAAAGAGGTGAAGGGCCTCATTTGCACTGTATCTGTGAGCAATATTCTTCAAAAGTAATTTCTTGACATGCTGATTAACACATAGCTGGGACCCTGACAGGTACTACTATTACAGGTGAGAGTAGACCTAGGAACAATAATGGCTAAGAGATGGTCCCATACACCTCAAATCCCTGGAAATCCTGAACCAGGATCTCACACAGAAAACTGTTTAAATATCCAGAAAACACTGAGTGAAATATGTTAAAATAATAGCATCTAAACTTCTGCTAATCTTCAATATTAGCTTATGAAAGAAAAACTTATGAAAGAGTGTTCTATGTCGATTATGTTTACTGTTTTATAATAAAATGTTATTTTTGTTATTGTTCTATGAATCAGTTGTTTAAACTGAATATTAATGTTATCTATGTATATAAATAAACCAAATGTGTTGGTGTGACCATTTGAGTATTAATAAGCACAGATATTTATTTTATAATAAGATATGATGCAAGTACACACTGATGTTATAGAACTAGTTAACTAAATACATACATACTCCTACACAGACACCCACACTTTTTCTTTGAACACTTATATTCAGATACATTTCTGCTGTTGCTGCTGCATACACACACCTATATATATATGCATACACACACGTATACACACACAAATTCACATAACATTTATTGTTTTCAAAGTTATCATAACGAAATTACCTGCTCTCTACCAGATTGCTGTTAGTTTGCTATAGATATTGGAGCTACATACATGTTATTTAAGCAAAATTTTAATGAATTGCTAAAATCTATTCTTCTTTAATTTCAGACATATTTCCCTGATTGCTGGTGTTTGGTCGGTTGAATCGAGATATGTTGCTATCAGCATGTATTCTCATGCTGTTGCTCTGCAGTTGCTTATGTAGCAATCTCACTTTTTATGTAGCTGAAGAGCAAGATGCAGGAACACTTGTGGGAGACATAGCAGCTAATCTGAATCTAAATTATGATAAACAAACTGCGGACACTAGTTTAGTATCTTTTAACCTAATTGGCATTGTCGATTTGTTTAATGTTACAAAAACTGGCAAGCTGTACACTACACAGAAATTAGATGCTGAATCTCTGTGTTCTTATGACACTCAGTGTTTCAAAATGATACGGGTTATTTTCAGAGAAAATAAGAAAAATGAAAACTTTTTAAAGATAAAAATTGTGATACAAGATGTCAATGATCACTCACCTGTGTTTCCCAAAGCAGAAATTTATCTTCGGTTTTTAGAAACAGATGGTGAAGGAACAAAAAAGTTTTTGCTAAATGCAATAGACAAAGACGTTGGAGAAGCAAACTCACAGATTTCATATCAAATAGTTAATGACTACGAAGGAACATTTGACTTAGTGACTTCTAAAAGAGTTGATGGTACAGATAATCTAGAGATTGTCTTAAGAGAAATGTTGGACAGGGAAGTACAAGAAACATATAAATTACAGATCATTGCAACAGATAATGGTGTTCCATCCAGAAAAGGCAAAATGGATGTTCAAATTTCTGTGATTGATGCAAATGATAATCCTCCCATTTTCTCTCAGAATATTTACAATGTTTTTATAAATAGTAGCCATCGAATAGATAAACCAGTGTTTGTCCTGTCTGCTCGTGATTTGGATTATGGCAATAATAGTAAAATTTCATACAAATTTGGATCAAAAACATCTGAAGCAGCTAAACATAATTTTAGGTTAAATGAAATAACTGGTGAAATATATCATAAAGGTAAATTTTCATTAGGAGAAAATCAAAATTATAAATTGTTTGTTGAAGCCAGAGACGGGGGAAAACCCTTTCTTAGTTCCATTACCTTAGTTCGTATCAACATTGTCAGTCAACATAACAACCCACCAGTCATTGAAATAAGTTTTGTTTCAAGAATAACAGAAGAGACAACTGTCATTTCAGAAGACATCAAAGTCGGCAATTTTATAGCTTTTGTAAAAGTGACAGATGATGACACTGGAGAAAATGGAGAAGTAGAGTGTCAATTGAATCATCCTAAATTCCAGCTTCAAATCTTGGGAAGCAAAGAATATAAAATAACTGTGAAAGAAGCAGTTGACAGAGAAACAAAAAGTGATTTTAGAGTAACAATGACATGTGAAGATAATGGTTCACCTGCATTACGAAGTATAAAAAATTTCTCAGTCAAAGTGACAGATGTTAATGATGTACATCCTAAGTTTGTAAAGGATTCATTCAGATTTCTGATTAAGGAAAATGAAAGCCCAAATTTCCCTGTTGGTTATATGGAAGCTACAGATCCTGATGAAGGAGAGGGAGGAAAATTATCTTATTTAATTCTGAACAATCATCAGCATTTGTTTCCTTTCAAAATTTCCAATGGCGGTTTTATTTCAACAACTAGATTGTTAGACAGAGAATTCAAAGACTCTTATCAGTTCCAAGTTTTAGTGAAAGACAATGGAACATTATCATTGAATAACACTGCAAATGTTACTGTTGAAATCATGGATGTGAATGATAATGCCCCTTATTTCACTTCTCCTGATGTTGAATCAGTCACCCTTAATGTACATTATCTACCACAAAGTAACAATGAGATTACAGTTTTCAAAGCCTCTGACAAGGACACGCCGAGAAATGCTTTTCTGAAATATGGAATATACCAAGGCAATGACAAGAAATTATTTGCACTCAACTCTCGCACAGGCGTGTTGTCTTTTGCTCGCATGGTTTATCAGAATGATGCTGGGGAATATGAACTTGTAGTTATAGTTGAAGACAGTGGTATTCCAGTTCTATCAGCAACTGCTTCAGCTACCTTAAGGCTGACTGTTAGTAACGATGCCCCAAAGATCCAGGCAACTGCAAAGTCTTCGGACAAAGACTGGATAGATATGAACTGGGTGATAATCATTGTTGCAGGGGTTGTGATTGTATCTGTGGCTATTGTGATATCAGTTACTGTATGTATTATAAAGTACTGTAAATCTAAAAACAGACTCTCTGCTGAAAGGAACACATCATCAAACCATTCTCAAAGAGAAATGAGTCAACTAATTTCAGACAATTATCATCCTGCTACTATGGTAAGAAATTTACCTAGAATGCATAATACAAATGCTTCTTTTATTGACCCAAGAACTGAATTTTTTCATGGAGTTCCATCCCAAACTTGGAGGGAGTGTAAATCCCCTTCCTCACGACAAAGAGGACCAATACCAACACCGGTAAGTATTCATAATGGTACAATCAACATTTGTCAGTAATAAATTCAGACTAAATTATTAACATTTTGTTGTATGTAATTACAGAATTTCGTACAACTCAGTTGATGAAGTATTTTTTATTCAACTCTAGTTTTTGATAAATTTTACTGTTGTTGAGTTGCTATTGTTGTATCTGATTACAATATTGATTTCAAATACTGTTCAGGTCGACTTTACCTTTCAGCCTTCTGGAGACAATAAAATAAGCACTAATTGAACACAGGGCTCAATACAGTTCTATATTTAAGAGATGAGGAATTCTATACATTATTTACATTTGATGGATATTTATCCTCATCTTGTTCGTTGTTAGCACAACATTTCGGCTGATATACTCTCCAGCCTTTATCAGGTGTCTTGGGGAAATTTCGAACCTGGGTTCTCATTCCTAAGGTACTAGACTCTTGCAGGCCAATCCTCTTCACTAGGGTGAGCAACCTTATCACTTCTGCTGTGGGGAACGGGTCTTCTTGACTACAGCATGGCACCAGACATTTTGATCCTTTGTTATCTTGTCTGAAAGGTTCAGCATTTTGAGGTCGTCCTTCAGTACTTCGTCCCTTGTCTTCCTTGGTCTTCCACTTCCACGTGTTCCATCTACTTTGAGAAATCGACACTTCTTTATGGAACTGTCAGCATCCATTTACATCACATGACCAATATATATAATGCATATCTTTATGTTAGTGACAAGTAGACAGCTATCTGTTTGCTTGTCTGGCATGTCATTTTATAAAGGATGACAGATAAAGTTAACTTTAGTTAAGTTATGAAATGCAAACAACAAAATTAAATATCATTTTGTGAAGCATTTTATCTACCACTCTTCCAGTTCTACCATTCTAATCTCTTTTGGAATCTCTCTTGAATCATACTCTGCTGCTTTAAAATCTGATACATTATATTGAATAATGTAGTCCACAGTACACTATACTTAAAAAAAGACAGGGTTGTCATACCTTTCTGTTTGATTGTATCCAACCTGGGGTTAAAGAATAGCCACAACCTGATTGACAAAGTGGCGAATTAACATTACACCTGTATAGCTTAATACTTTCAAATGTCCCATCATCCATCTCTGATAGACTTGTAGCTTTCTTTACTTCTTTCCCACATGAAAGCCTTACTAATAACATTGAAACTAACCTCAATAGCTGCCTCTCCCTTCATCGCTCGGTTATTTCCACTTGGCTAGATTTTAATCAACTATCTTCTCTTATCTTTCTTATCTAACATTTTCTTATTGTTACATTTTTATAACTGTTTCTTTTTCCAGTCTGAAGAAGTGTGTCAGTTTTCTTTTAGACATTCTCCTCAAGGACATACTCAGTCATGTGAACATACTATTATGCAATTCACAATACACCATCATATAAGAGAACATTAGCAGAAATCTTATACACCCTGCTATATATATCTGACATATTGCTTTCAACCAAAAGTTCTCTCTAGATTCTTATTATTGCTTCTAGCTACCACAATTTACCCACACCTTCTGGGTTCACAACTTAAGCTTTTATAATTTGTTGTTCCTCTCTAATGCATCTTATTTTCTAGCAATTATCTTTGAAACAATGTTGCCAGTCATTAAGGATGCTACCTCCTTCTTCTATCAGATTAACTACACTAATTACACAATGTTTACAACAAAATAACAAATATACTCATTAGGGATATCACCTACAAGTTCTACCTAAATTCACTACACTATTTGTCTCCTCTATTACAGTCTGTTTTGAGCTCTGCTCCAATCAGTGAATTAGCCAATGAATTGCTATAGATTAGCCTTTAGATATCCTCTGTATTTTATTCTCATCACCAGCTCTCTTTAAATATAGGCATCATATAATATTGATTTGATTAAAACTTATAATTTCATCGAAGGATATTTTATCTTGCTTTCTCTCTCTTTTTATCTTTTAAAATTTTCATTTGTTTCTTAATCCTCTTCAGCTCTTTCAACTTCTCTGACTTGGAATTCCTAAACAGTAATGAATGTTGAAGACCCATATTTCTTGACGGAGAGACTAACTGTTCACAGATATTTGTCTGCTCTCGATGTTTTCACGTTTAGCAAAACCAAAACGTTTAAGGGAGATAATTCTGTCATCAATTTTGAAACTGGGAAAAGACTATTAATCAACTTGAAATTTTGTTTTCTCTGTGTAATTCCAACATTAATACTTATGGGAAAGGTGCAGGTAGTTCTAACATTTAGGTAATAGTTCTAATATTTATGTAAATCAGAAACAAATTGAAATTTAAAAGAGTATGTGGAAAAATTTATAGAATGTGTAAAAAAATTTTTGTCAGCTTGTGTACATTAGTGCTATGTCAGTAGATATGAATTTTATATATTTAAAAAAAAAATTATTTTTCAAGGGATTTAGGATTATGGAGTCAGAACTATGTAATTTATTGGCTTAGGTATTTTTTAATGATTTTGAAATGGAAGATCAGTGCCCTCAACCCTTTCAAAGGCCTGTAGGGATTTGAACCCCAACTGCAAGATATTCAGTTAGAATTACCAAGTAAGCCATCATAGTTTCCCATGATTGATTGATCTCTAAATCGCCCAATCAGTGTGAAGCTGTAGTGTGATATGGCTCCTCAAATGATCTAAAATTCAACCCCCTTTTCACCCTATAAAAACTGTTTGGCACCTATCTCTGCCAGACAGCAACAAGCATTCACACAAACCACTTTGAGCAAAAGGCAAATTACTAATATCAGATCACATCAGGCACTTGAACAGACCACCTTGAGCAAGAGATGACTTTGGACATCCACACATGATATACCACTGCTAACCTTCTACAAGACACAGGGAGGTTCTCTCCTCCCAGTCAGCGGTTATATTACCAGCATCTTTCTTTTGTAAACAGCCAGCACAGTAAACCACATCCAGCAATAAATATGTTGAAAGTCAAAAGTTCATGAGTTGCTTCATTTATTATGCATGCAACCAGCTAGACCACATAATGATGGTCTTCAACAACACTTGTTGTTGGCACTCCGTCGCTTATGACGTCGAGGGTTCCAGTTGATTCGATCAACGGAACAGCCTGCTTGTGAAAATAACGTGCAAGTGGCTGAGCACTCCACAGACACGTGCACCCTTAACGTAGTTCTCGGGTATATGCAGTGTGACACAGTGTGACAAGGCTAACCCTTTGAATTACAGGCACAACAGAAACAGGAAGTAAGAGTGAGAGAAGGTTGTGGTGGAAGAGTACAGCAGGGTTCGGCCACTATCCCCTGCCGGAGCCCCGTGGAGCTATTTTAGGTGTTTTCGCTCAATAAACACTCACAACGCCTGGTCTGGGAATTGAAACCGCGAGTCTGCTGCCCTAACCACTGGGCCATTGCGCCTCCACAATTTTATATCATAAGAAAAGACTTACCATCAGAAGCTCTACAACAACAAATCCAATTAGTGATAGTCCAAGCATAAAATATAGAGCACCGTTTGCCTGCTGATGGACACCTTGGTAAATGCTCAGTGATATTGTGATCTGGAAAGTAGAGACAAACATCTTGAAACATAGTGGAAATGTTACATTCCTTAGATACAGATTTTTGTAAATGGCAATCTCTACAGTTCAAGGAATGGCGTTTTGACTGCAAAACATACACACCAGCCAAGCAAATTAGAAAGTTCTTATGTGGTCACTTGATCAGCTAGAAATGGCAGCCAAATTGCTGTCTCACAACACCCAGCCATCTTAAAAGGGGTATTAGATGTTTTGACATCAGACATTTTAATATTTCTCTTGTTCTTTCCCGCTTTCTCTCACTTTCAGTTTATTTGTGTGAGCATCTAGTTATGTTTATATGTATGTGTAATCTCTCTCTCCAAACACATCATCACCATTATCATCGTTTAACGTCCACTTTCCATGCTAGCATGGGTTGGACGATTTGACTGAGGACTGGTGAACCAGGTGGCTACAGCTGGATGCCCTTCCGAACGCCAACCACTCCGAGATTGTAGTGGGTGCTTTTACGTGTCACCTGCACGAAGGCCAGTCAGGCGGTACTGGCAACGGCCACACTCAAAATGGTGTATTTTATGTGCCACCTGCACAGGAACCAGTCCAGCAGCACTGGCAACGATCTTGTTCGAATGTCTTTTCATGTGCCACCAGCACAAGTGCCAGGAAGGCGACGTTGGTAGTGATCACGCTCAAATGGTGCTATTTATGTGCCACCATGTGTGTGTGTTTCTGTATGTGTGTGCAATTGCCTCCAGTGCCAAAAAGTACTGTAAAACAAAACAGAAAAAGAACAGGTTGAATGTCTGTTCAGTCAACGACACCAGATAACCAGCATCCAAACAAGTGCACCAAATTGTTTTATTCTGATCTTAAAACAAAGGGACTTGTTGAAATAATGTAATCCTGAACTGAGACTGCTTGTAGAAAATAATCTTTTCTTCTATAGGTACAAGGTTTGAAATTTCAAGGGAGCGGGATAGTCAATGTACTCGGCTCCAGTACTCAGTTGGTACTTATTTTATTGGCCCCGAAAGGATGAATTTGAGAAATTTGAACCCAGAACATGGAGACAGATGAAATGCCACTAAGCATTTTGCCCTGAGGAATTTGAACCCAGAACATGGAGACAGACAAAATGCCACTAAGCATTTTGCCCGGCATGCTAACAGTTCTGCCAACTCGCTGCCTTAATAATAATGGTTTCAAATTTTGGCACAAGGCCAGCAGTTTTGGGAGAGAAAATTGATTACATTAACCCCAGTGATCAACTGGTACTTATTTCATCGACCTCGAGTTGGCTTTGGTGGAATTTGAACTCACGACGTAAATGCAGATAGTGTGCTAATGATTCTCACAGTTTGCCACTTTATAGTAATAACAACAAAAGCAGTCAGAGAGCGCAAACATCTATCAAGGCAACACCAATGTCCTCTCAACAATTTGCCAGAATGATTTTTAAAATGAGAATATCTGAAATAAACTCCACTGCTCTCACAAACGAGAACACTAAAAATAAACCCGACCGCTCTCAAAAGTTAAGTAAAAGACCTGGAAAAATAATCCAGAATCCTTGTCCGGTACCAGATCAATCCCAAAATTTAATCAGTTCATGCCAGTCACGAGGTCAAACATCCCTGAAAGTTTCTTCCAAATCCATCCAGCAGTTCTTGAGATATCTTGTCCATGGACAAACAAACAAACATGACTGAAAACAATACCTCTGTCTTCACTAAGGCAGAGGTAATAATCCATTCTACTAAAGGCACAAGGCCTGAAATTTTGGAGGAGGGGACTAGTCGATTACATCGACAAGAAGAAATACTTAGCAAAGAAAGAAACCACACCGATAAAAATGTTTATTTCATTGAATATGACTGGCAGCAAATGAGTAATGATAAGTGTGTGTGTATGTTTGTATGTGTGCGTGTGCACTGAAAAGCACAGCTGTCAAATATCATGTTGAAGTTTGCATAAACTTTACAATCCTATTATAGACGTTACATCAACTTACTGATATGATTATTTTGAGCAATTAAGTTGTTATCAGATATGTAAACAAAACTGAATGTTCCTATGAAGATGACATTTAAGTTTCTCTTCACACACACACACACATAAATTTTCTTCAGATCAATTAGGAAGCTGCTGTATAGTCTCACCACTGATAGAAATAAATAGCAAACTTCTCACAAATCACATTCTACCACCTTAAATAAAGAAGGACATGCAGGATAATGTTGTGGGTATGGTATATCAGAAGAAAGGAAAATAAGGATGTGGATGACAAGAATGCCTCTAAATATTCTTTCTACTTTAGGTATAAGGCTTTTGTTCTATAAAATTGAAAAATATATATATACATACATACATACATATATATATGCATGCATACAACAGGCTTCTTCCATTGACCAAATCCACTCACAAGGCTTTGGTCAGCTCGAAGCTATGGTAGAAGACACTTGCCCAAGGTGCCATGCAGTATGACTGAACCCGGGATCGTGTGGTTGGTAAGCAAGCTACTTACCACACAGCCACTCCTGCACCTATACATATATATAATTTAACTGTTTCCTACTTATTTCTAATTATTAAATTACACACACACACACACATGCAAAGATGGTCAGGGAAAGGGAAAGGGAAATACTTACAAATACCATAAGGATGAGCGTTCCAACAAATATTACTTGTGCCGTTTTCTGAAAGAAATAAAAACAAATAGAGAATCAAATTTGGTTAAAAACCATTGTGCTACATATGTAGAAGTTGTGTATAGATGATTAATTTCGGTGTACTACTAGCTGACCTTCAGAAGATGCAAAAGTTTTCGTTGTTTAGTTCTGTTAGAACAGATCTACAGTTAAATGTGTTCCACCTGTGACCATCCTATCTTTTTGTATGTCAAGGACTACATTGTCCACAGTGTCTTTCCTTTTTGAAGGCAGTAGAGTATAATTTGGCATGAATGTGTGATTGATAGAATTATAATTATAGACTTAAAGGCGGCAAGCTGGCAGAATCGTTAGCACGCGGGGCGAAATACTTAGTGGTATTTCGTCTGCTGTTATGTTCTGAGTTCAAATTCCACCGAGATCAACTTTGCCTTTCATCCTTTCGGGGTCGATAAATTAAGTACCAGTTACACACTGGGGTCGATCTAATCGACTTAATTCCTTTGTCTGTCCTTGTGTATCCCCTCTATGTTTAGCCCCTTGTGGGCAATAAAGAAATAAAAATTATAAGAACATTAGATAAAATATGCTATTTGTGCTGATTTTTTTAACATTCTGGTTAAGAAGTTAAGTTCCCCACTGTGTGGTTTCAGGTTCAGTCCCACTTAGCATTTAAATGGGCCATATCTGGCCGAAATATTTGATCTGTTTTATGTTAAAATTGGCTGATCTGACTTTTCACACCTACCCTGCAATGTTATTCTGAAAATAAACAGTTGCATCATAGAAATATCGAATCTATGAGATAAGGCATAGTTAATTTCAAACAATATGATTAATAAGTACAACAGCTGCCAGATTAATCTGAATGCTAAAGGGTTAAGCAAGTGTCTTTCAATGAATCCATGCAAACCAAAGGCAAAGAGACACTAACACACAGTTACATGCACACGTAATTGCATATATGATAGACTTTTGTCAGTTTCTGTCTACCAAATCCTCTCACAAAGCTTTTAATGTCCCTGGCACTAGTGTAGCTAGAGTGTGTGCTGCCTGGGACAGCCCTTCTGTTTTCTGCCCCTGGATCCCACAAAAGACACATATTGCCTACAGCAGACCGAAAAGTAGTGCTCCTTTAAAAGCACCACCCCTATGGTCCCCCACTAGCCATACTAGTGGACTCTGGGCTATAGTGTGGAAGACACTTGACCAAGGTGCCACGCAGTGGGACTGAATGCAAGACCATGTGGTTGGGAAGCAACCTTCTTTACCAGTGACTATGAACCATTAACACTAATTTCGAATTTTGGTATAAGACCAGTAATTTCAAGGGAAGGGGTAAGTCAATAACATTGACCCCAGGGTTTGACTGGTACTTATTTTATTGTCCCTGGAAGGATGAAAGACAAAATCAACCATGGCAGAATCTGAACTCAGAATGTAAGGATGGATGAAATATCACTAAGCATTTATCCTAATGATTCTTATTTCTTTATTGCCCACAAGGGGCTAAACAGAGGGGATAAACAAGGACAGACAAAGGGAATAAGTTGATTATATCGACCCCCAATGCGTAACCGGTACTTAATTTTACAACCCCGAAAGGATGAAATGCAAAGTCGACCTCGGAATTTGAACTCAAAACGTAACGGCAGACGAAATACCGCTAAGCATTTTGCCCAGTGTGCTAACGTTTCTGTCAACTCGCCACCTTTTTATTTATCCTAATGATTCTGCCAGAATGTTGCTAACGATTCTGCCAGCTTGTTGCTAACGATTCTGCCAGCTTGTTGCTAACGGTTCTGCCAGCTTGTTGCTAACGGTTCTGCCAGCTTGTTGCTAACGGTTCTGCCAGTTTGTTGCCTTTCGATAGACTTTATGTTGGCTTCAAATTTTGGCACAAGGCCACTGATTTTAAGGGGAAGGGTAAGTCAATTACAATGATCCCAGCATTCAACTGGTGCTTGTTTCTATCAACCCTGAAAGGATGTAAAGCAAAGTCAACCCTGGTGACATTTGAACTCAGAAAATAGAATCGAAAGAAATGCCACTAAACATTTTTTCTGGAGCAGTAATGAATGATTCAACCAGCTCGTCACCTTAATGTACTGGTTTCAAATTTTGGCACAAGACCAGCAAGTATGGGGCTGGGGTTAAGTTAATTACAGTGCTCAACTGGTACTTACTTTATTGATCCTTGAAAGGATGAAAGGTAAAGTAAAATTACAAGAAATGCTGCTAAACATTTTCCCCCAGAGCGGTGATGAGTCAGTCAGCTCATCACTTAAATGTACTATTTATATTAAAGGCAATCAAAGTTTTTCTGCAGCAGCACTGTACAGTTAAATTTTTTATGAAACAGGACAGGAAACCAAATCACTTGAGTAGAAACTTGACAGCACAGTTTTCTATTCATTTCCCCTCTTGATAACAATGTCTATTAGCATTGCACTTCAAGTGGCTGTAAGAGCCTCATCAAAGAGCCATGTAGATAAGATGATTATCTTGAACATCCCTGCCAAATCATTGATCTCAATAACAATTAGTCTCATCTTGGTACCAATCTTTATTCTTACTTTGACATCATTTAATCCTTTAGCATTCAGGATTACTCTGTCAAATGTAATACAGTAGAACCTCGCAGTACAAGTGCCCTATTGTATACTCTTTTACTCTTTTACTTGTTTCAGTCTTTTGACTGTGGCCATGCTGGAACAGCGCCTTTAGTTGAGCAACTCGACCCCAGGACTTATTCTTTGGAAGCCTAGTACTTATTCTATCGGTCTCTTTTGCCGAACCGCTAAGTTACGGGG
>JAOPJW010003339.1:7731816-7743349 GCA_027122535.1 Octopus maya | reverse complement strand
GTGTGTGTGTGTGTGTGTGTGTGTGTATGTATGTGTGTGTATGTTTGTGTGGCTGTGTTTGTCCCCCCGCCATCGCTTGACAACCGTTGCTGGTGTGTTTACGTCTCCATAACTTAGTGGTTTGGCAAAAGAGACCGATAGAATAAGTACTAGGCTTACAAAAATAATAAGTCCTGGGGTCGATTTGCTCGACTAAAGGTGGTGCTCCAGCATGGCCACAGGCAAATGACTGAAACAAGTAAAAGAATAAAAGAGTAGCACCAGAATAATGTATAAAACTACAAATGAACCAATGGCAGAGTGTCTATGCAGTCACTGTCACTGCAGGAGGTAGCAGCCAAATCTTTCTCAAATCAAACCTAATGTCCTTTTTATTCCTTTTTCTTTTCTTTTTGATTTGGTCTTGACTCTAGAGCAAGAGATTGTGTCCATGGTTATTGCAGGCCTTCTTCCAAGCCCAATAAGAAAGTAAATATTGTGTAATATATTTTACATTTCCTGGTATACAAAAAAGATGAGGCAGTCATGGTTGGAATATACTTGATAACAACTAACCTTGGACGCAGCATCAACAACAACCAATATATAAAGTTACAAATAATTCACTAAAACCCTCTTGCATTTAGAGTATACTGGAAATTAATTGAAATACTTTTGGTAGTGTACTCATCAGAAATATCATCAAGAAATGATTAAGTAATAAAATTCTTATACTTCCCACTATGCTATAGAAGCTTACAGCAGTGAATCACGTCATGGTACCCAGTAAAAACAAGATAAATTTGAAGGCCAGAAGTTGTAAGCAGCTCATTCTCTATACTACAAATTATTCAGTAATCTACATTCTCATACAGAACCAATGAGATAGCTTTCTATGTGGTCACTTTGTCTGCTAGGAATAGCAGCTAAATGCCCCAGAAATCAACCTGCTATCTTTTATCGTTTACTTGTTTCAGTCATCTGACTGCAGCCATGCTGGGGCACCAGCTTGAAGAATTTTTAGTTGAATGAATTGACATCCCCACTACCACCACCATCAAAAAATAAATGGAATTCATTGGATAATGTCATCCTGGGTACACAACACTTGAAAACTTGGCCATGACTAGAATGCAGTTAATCATAGGTTTGCTTGATCAAGGTTGAGTTGCATTAAACAATAACATTCTTATAAATTTAAAATCAGATTTAATTAATATTTTTTCAATGAAACGAACACTTGGATATATATTCTTTCTACATTCAGGCAGATTCAAATACAAAATATGATAAATGCTGTAATGTATATCAAAAGAAAAAAAAAATTCTTTCTTTCATCATATTAGTATGTTTGACACACTCAACTCACTGAGAGAATTTTTTCTACTTTAACACACATTACAGCAACTAACATATTTTGTGTCAGAACCTACCTAAACAAATTAAGAACAACTATGAAAATATTCATTCCAGATCTCACTATACATGGGGCAAACAATGATTTTTCTATGAAAATTATCCAAAAAAGTTTCAACTACAAAACCTTAGTTTGGAATCTACATAAAAGCTTCATGGTTTGTTTCAAAGAAGGGATTGCTGAATGGAAAAAAAGAATCAAGAAATGAATACATTAGGGACTGGAAGAACTGTATTTGTTCCTGGATTTATGGTGTTAATAACTGGACAAATTGTATTAATAAGTGGACCACCTGCATTGAGAACTGAACAAACTTTATTGATAACTGGAACAATCAGATTAGTAATTTGATGACCAGAATATGTGGACCAACTTGACCAACTATATTAATATCAGGAAGGTGGCAAGCTGACAGAAACCTTAGCACACCAGGTGAAATGCTCAGCAGTATTTCATCTGTCTTTACATTCCGAGTTCAATTTCCGCAGAGGTCAACTTTGCCTTTCATCCTTTCGGAGGTCGATAAATTAAGTACCAGTTGTGTACTAGGGTCGATCTAATTTATTGGTCCCTTCCCCGAAAATTTCAAACTTTGTGCCAAGAGTAGAAAAATATACTAATATCAGGACTTGTATTAAAAATTGGACCAAGTGTTTTAGTAACTGCCCCAAACAGATTAGAAACTCAACCTATTGAATTGTCCAGAAAATTCCTGCAGATTTGTAGTAGCTTACCTTTTGACTTATTTGCCATGAAACCACCTCAATTCTGGGAGGAGGTTATTTTCAAGTTAAAGGAAAGCTGGAGACGCATTGGACAACAAAATGGTTTATATTTGGTTGATTAAAAATGTAATGGCAAGTATTCATTGACCTTTTTCTTTCCTTTAAAAATCGTCACAAACTTTCCGGACAACCCAATAGCATATTCATGACTGGACCAACTATATTAATATCTCAGTGAACTATACCAATATCTGGATTAAGTTTACTGATAACTAGATTACCTGTACTGATAACAGGATCAATTGTATTGGGTTAATTGTACTTATAACCGGACCAAGGTGTATTAGTAATTAGATCAAGTGCATTAATAATTAGTCAAACTATACTAGAGTTAGTAAGTGAACCAACTATATTAATATTGAGAAATGCAATTGTATTAGTAACTTGACTATATAATTAGATTAACTGTATTAATTTGACTAACTATAATTATAGCTGCATTCTGGATACATTTTAATTACAGTACACAGAACTCTTTCTTCTCTTCCTTTATAAAGAGCTTAGTCCCAGAACATTCAAATTTTTCCTTACAGTAGCTGCATAATTTTAGACTTCTGTATATCTTATCTTACTAACTGGACCAATTGTTTTAGTATGTAGACTATGTTAGTATATAGACCAAATAATATTAATAACTAGAATAACTACAAATGAAAACTTTCAAAGAATTTAAAGCAATATAACACTTGAATTATTTCCATTGATCTTTATTTTACTTTGCTCTGTCTCTTCCTCCTGCTCCTCCCCCCAATCTATCTTACCCTCTCTTTATATGTGTTTTCTGTCTTTTCTTTCTACTATTTCCTCCCATTGTTTTTTTTTTGTTTTTTTTTTAATTTTTAGGCTGTTGTGTTTGTGCTTTGTTTTTCTTTTCTCCAAGTTTGTCACGGTTAAATGCTGAAGTTGTGTATCATGCAGAACAGAACAAGTCAAAAACTATTTTGATATTCCTTTCAACTCATGACTTATTAGCCATTGCAGATGACTCCATTCTGTCTACTGAGGGTGAATTCACAGAATATAGGGACACCAGTATTGTATGCTTTAACAAGCATTCCAGTTTCCTTTATACTTTTTTCTTTATTTATGTTAATCGTAGCTGTCATTTATCTGTTTCCAATATTTCTGTTAGTTTTTTTAAGGTTATTTCTTTTTCATGTTCTTCAATAATTTGTTTGTCATATTTTTCTATTTCTTATTTTATTTTATTTATTTATCTTTTTTTTTTTTATCAAAAATATATTTGGTGGAAGGAATTGTAAGATAATTCTTACCAGAATAAAAGACTGGAGAATTTTATAGAAACTTATAACTTTGGTCGATATGACAAATGAAAAGAGAAGCTGTACTGCATGCAGCATGCTGCTCGCAGAGTTATGGTGGTGGTAGTGTTTTTGCTGTTCTTGTTGGTAATGGTGGTAGTGATGGTGGTAGGAATGGTGATGGCTGCTGGAGAAGAATAATGGTAAAACAAAACAACTATATAGGAATTGATTAGATTGGGTGTAGAAACATTGATCATTTAGTTTGGTTTCAGATCCTGTAGAGAATGTAACATTTTTTCTTCATATTGATTTAGACATCCACCTCAGTTATTTTTCTTTCTTTCGTGTTTGTATCAAGCATGCTTATAGACCTTGTTAATATTGGCAATTCCTTACTTGATGTTCCTTCTCAATTTATCGTTCAGTGGCTTTGATATCTTTACAGATTTTTCCCTCCAATTTTTTTTAATGTCACTCCAGAATGACAGCTTAAAGCTATGTTATTATATTTCCCAAATACCCTTCTTATCGTACTTTCTGACCAAAATTAGCTTGCCTTCAGTAACATGGCCATAAAAATTACTTTCAACTCTTTTCATGATTTGCAAAAGATTTTCTCCATCATTTTATGTATATACATATTTTATTTTTATTTCATACATACTAATTAAAAATATCAATATTTGACATATTTTTCATTTCTTTTTTTAATTTCTATTTATATTTCATTATTTTTCTTCTTATTTTATGGATCTTTACTTATATTTTCCATCGTTTTACCATTCTACAGTTATGATTTTATTCATAGTATGGTCTCCTCTATAACAGTTTTTAAATGTCTTTACAATATTCTCTGTCCTCCATAATTTTCTCACTCCTTTTAAGATATTTCTTCACACAGTTTATAACCAACACATAATGTTGTTTATTCTTCTATTGAAAGCTATCCTATTTTTTTACTGTCTTCCATATATTATGTTCCACTTCTTTTATTATATGTTACAACCATTATTGTCCATTTCATAGAATAACTTGCAGTCACCTTCCACCCAACACTCTCTGGTAACTATACTTAACTCCCCACATAACCACAAAAACTGCAGTTGTTAGGCGAAAAAAAAAAACTAAAGACACTAAAATATCCCACAAAATCCAAGGAGAGTGGTAGTGGTTGTCTGCATCTGCTAAAAACTGGGTAAATTTATATGCTGTGAGGAGAAAAAGAATCTTATATTCTGAGATTGTCCCTTCGTCTAAGAGAGGTAAGAAATAAATATTTCAAAGCATGTAACCCAAGCAAGAAATGCAAAAAATATTTTATTAAAAATTTATTTTGGTAAGAGAGAAAGAGCAAATCAGAAGTGTGTAAATGAATAACAAAGGTATTATTGATGATAATAATCCTTTCTACTATAGGTACAAGGCCTGAAATTTTGGGGGAGGGGGCTAGTCAATTACATTCACTTCAGTACTCAGTTGGTACTTATTTTATCAACCCCGAAAGGATGGAAGGCAAAGTCAAGGATGGAAGGCAAAGTCGGTGGCATTTGAACTCAGAACACAAAGGCAAACAAAATGCTGCTAAGCATTTTGTTCCATGTACTAACAATGCTGCCAGTTCACCACCTTAATAATCATAATAATAATAATGATAATGATAGTCTCTTGGTGGCTGATGAAATGTGCAACTCTGATCATGAGCAGAAGTAGTGGGGGAGCATCATAGCAATGTGTTGAGAGAAATTCTTTGGGGTTTGAATAATTCACCTTTGGAAACATGGGTTCTTTTGCTCAACATCCTTAAACAAACCTTATTCAGGGACCTTTTGAATGGGATGGGTTACTTGACCTGAAGAAAATTCTAACTGGGCCCCACCTGCGTGGTCATGCGCTGTTTATCTTGATATGAGATCTTCATGTCATGCACATATGATTGCGATGCATGTGCCTCGTGTACCCTTATCAGACAGGTAGTCATGATAGGTAAAATGGGCTTCGTATATTTTACCCCAGTGTCACTTTGATGGCATGCACTGCTCTCTCACTCAATAATAATAATAATAGTAACAGAGGATCATGGCAAAACGCCAGATCACAAGAAACAAGCAGTTCGAGGAGAACAGATTGTTCAAATATAACCCGAAGCAATTCTTCCTAAAGTTAGGAGACAATGGGGAAAATGTTGCTCCTGGTGCAAATGAAGCCAAGGAGTTCTGGAGCGGAGTGTGGGGAAACAATATGGTGCATGAAAGGGATGCACTGTGGATAAGAACTATCAGGACAGAATTACAAGGAGGAAAGAAACAATAGGAATATTGTTATAAGCACGAGTTATGTGAAAGGACAAGTGGGTAAAGTGCATAACTGGAAATCCCCGGACCAGATGGGATTCATGGCTTTTTGGTGAAGAGATGCCACGCGGTGAATGAAAGACTAGCAGCCCAAATCAATGAGTATGTCCAGAATGGTACAGTCCCCGCATGGATGGTGACTGGGAGGACAACACTTGTAATGAACGCACCCCTTCCACAGAAAGCAGAAGATTAAGCGCAGCAGCTAACAGTGCAAGAGACGACGGCCAAGCGATTATAGATGACGGATGCGATGTATCCATTCGTCACTTCCGCTCGACCTTTCAGAGACAGCTTTCCCTCGACCCATTTCTAGGTGAGATTGGCTACCCTACTCGTCACCTCGTCTCAGTTCATCTCCACCTGGGAGACCGAACCAAGCCAAGCTCCGAGCAACTTAATGGGACCGTCTGTCCAGCGCCCCAACACGTTGTTCGATAGTATGGGCTTGCCTCTCCAGGTGCCGAGTTGCAAGCCCACTGACTTTTCCATTTTAATTTTAGCTCTTGTCACCGCTTCATATTCCTGTAATGTTTCGCCAATCAGGTTTATATGTCTGTGGTTCGACACTATCACGCGACATCATCAACGTAAGCAGACACACTTCTCCCACATCCTAAATCATGCCAGACACTCCTCAAAGCCTCCAGATTCCGCAGTAAAAGCTCAAGAGTCAGTACATAGAGAGGGGAGGAGAGAGGGCACCCTTGACGTACCGAATGCAAGATGCTGAATAGCTCTGACAGGTGACCATTCATCCGAACAACCATGCAGATGCTGCTGTATAAAGCAACGATCGAACCGCGGAAAACTGGACCAAAACCGGCTACCCCGAGGACAGCCACCAATTATTGATTGTCGACCCTATCAAAAGCTTTTTACTCACCATCTCTATGATGTAGCAAGTTTACACCTCACCAACCAGTTTGTCCACGACAGCGCCAACCTCTTGGCTAACAGCTTGGCCAAAATCTTCAAATCTGCATTCAGCAGAGTGATGGGCCTGAAATTCTCTATAACGTCTCCTTGTTTGGGTCCTTTCTCGGCAGCGCTACTACTCTTCGACAGACAAAAGTGGAAATCTCCCATTTTGCTGCCAGTTGCAGTAGACGTTTGCTAAGAGGCCCGCAAACAAGTCTGGCATCGAAGTAGAGCAGACCCTCAAACCCAGCGATCTACCTCTCGTGCAATTCTTCATTTCTGCGGCTGTTATTGGCCTTTCGCAGCACTCCCTCTCGTTCGTCAAGAGTCGTGGCAGGCCGTCCAGGTAGGCACCAAAGTCTACCGGTTATTTGTCCTATCACTCGTACCGAACAGTCGAGCATAGTGCCGCTGAAGAGCTGCGCACATCTGTTCCGGCTCGAACACCACGCATCCGTTCTGGGCCACCAGAGACCGAATAATGGCTTTATTGCCACTTTACGCCTCCGCTTTCGTTCCCTACGTCCTTTTGCTCTGACAACGCAGACTTCTTGTTTGGCGTCAAAAAACAGGTTGGGGGCCAATATGGCCACCAACATCTCAGTTGTGATGCGTCTCATATAACTTCTTAACTAAATCACCCTCTATTCTAATTCTCTCTACCACTAATGTCTTGCTAAACCTAATCGATTCTACTCTAATTGCCCTTTTAAGAGCAAATCACCAGTTGTTGTTGACGATTGTACCCGTCAACGCTCACCAAACTAATTCGCTTATCCGGTTTTTGCAAGCTTGTCACTCCGGTAATGAGTGTCTATGAAGCCTGTCTCAGTCGACCGTACAAATCACAAATTTGTGGTCTGTGTAGCCAACAATGTGAAACTGTGGACACACTATACTATCCTTGTCCGCTGGCCTACAAAATACCCTATTTAGATACGATCTAGATGACTCGATGCGGTTTGTCCAAGTCCACATTAGCACATTCGGGTAATCTAGTTGGTACATGTCACACATCTAAGAACGTGTAAGCAGGTTTTTGAGGCTTTTGCTCCCCAATCTCCTAACAGATACTCTCACACAATCGAAAGGTCCATCTAAGACAATGTTCCTATCCCCTACTAATACAAAGTATGAGATGTTCCCAGAAAAACCTCCAGACGCTTGAAGTAATCAGACCGCCCTGCCCTTGTCAAAGCATAAGCAGCCACCTATCTGCTCCCATCTAGGACAATCAACTCAGCTTCTGGATCCAGGAAGACTGCCTTTATTTTAAAATCCAGTTCCTTCCGGAAAAAAAACAGTTCCACCACCGCCCCCTCCCGGCCGACAAAGAGATAGGTAGATCTCGTATCCATCGAATGCGTGATGAGATCCTGTGGGTCGGATAGTTTGGATTCACTAATGGTTGCAATATCTACACTAAGGGACCTCAGGCCATTTAAAAGGAGACCATGTTTCCAAGGAGATCCTAGGCCCCTGACATTTACACAACCTATTCTGAGCGTGAACATTGAGAAATAAATTTAGAGAAGAGCTCTACTGACCACTGTTGTATGACAGTGTTGTTTCCTTGGTCTTTGTCGTGGGCTTTTCCACGAAGTTTTTATACAGCCTTTTGAAGAAAGTCTTTTGGAAAGACCCAACAGCATTTGGAAATTTTATTTTCAAAGCATTGTATGTTTCCTGTTGTATTTTTTAAAATCTGTATCTGTGGTGGGGATGTATTGTGTGTTGGAAAGCAAAGTTTTCCATTATGGTGCCTGTATGTTGTCTAAGGTATTTCACAAGATCTATTTTGTCGGTGTCGATGGTTGTGAGGTTGGTGGTGTTTGTGCTGTCTGTTTGTGTCGGTGTCTGAGGTGGTAGTGCCGGTGTTGTTGTTGTTGTTGGTTGTGTGTTGCTGCTGTAGGGCATTTCTTCCCTCTGCGCCCCCACCCCTCTTTTCTTCCAATGTCGTTTTTTTTTCTTTTTTGGGGAGTAACTGTTTGCCACATATTACATATTTTGTTGTTGTTTAGTCCCTAACGTAACCTATTAGAGCGAACTTCTTGTCAAAAGTGTTAAGGAGTGACTATCTTATCGTTTTTATTTCAAAAACCAATGTGACATTCAATGAAAATGTGGGAGCGCCTTCTTATATGCGGAGATACTAATTTTGAGATTCCTTTTCGATGTATTTACTTGTTAATTTGTGTAGAGTGTCGTTCATTAAATCCCTACATGGAAGCATGAAAGCTATTCACTTTTTAGATTATTTCTATTACATTTTGCCAGCACAGAATATTTCTAGTTCCATAATTTACAATACAATTTGATTAGATTGATGAACTGGTTGTGTTTATATGTGGTGCATCTCTTTAGATGAGATATTAATCTGCCCGCTCGCAGATCGTAAGATGAAATCCTCTACAGATAAATTTGTTGTGTATCTTCTCAAGAGACCCTATCGAATATCATAGTCTCGTGATCCTGTCAAACATAGATTCAGTAGATTTTTCTGAGAAACGCTCAATAGGGATAAACTACTTAGAAATGCTTATCACATAATGATATAATTGAATCTATTTAAAATCATCGAAATTTTAACCTGCTTGAAAAAGAACAAAATCTCACGAAGTTCAAATCCAATCGATTTATTTAAAGAAGGAACCAGTCATCATCACAGAGACTGATATTCAATCATAATGATCGGGGCGAGAGTATATTAGGTAACTTATTTATTCATTTAGGACTAAACAACGATAGCACTCTTAAATCTACTACAATAATGCGTACGGTAAATAAGACATATTTCATGGAAATCTTAGCTAACGAATATATATGCTTGATAATGATTGCCGGGTAATAATGAATTCGTCATTGAATAGAATTATAACGTACGTTGTTAAATGCTGACAGGTTCTAATTCGAGCAGGAATTCGGATTTATCATAAAGGCCATGTAAGACCAATAGGGAAGTTGTTGTGATGCTAAGTATTACATATTGAATTATCTGGATTTCAAACACCAAACTTTGACTCTATAGTGCTAACATTGTAGTGATCTACCAGCAACTGTCCCTACAATGTAAGTGTATCGTGAATTTGTTTAAAACTATGCTAAAAAATTTAACAAGTGCATGGACACCGATACTGCACAGTATAAGTGATGAAATGTTAAACAACCTCAAATCTCAATATGACATAAAACACTACAGCAAATCATTTATCAATCTTATTTTTGAAATTCGCAATAGGATAACTTCTTTAAGCCGAAAAATCTTAATGAAAAATCGATAGAAAACTGGTCACATACATGACATCAGTGTGTTTCAGTACCATTTTTCAATATATTGCGAGGAAGCAAAACACTTGCTTTTATAGCATAATGCACATGTAAAAATTAAAACTGTTTAACAACAATTTTTCTTTTAAGTTTGCTACATAATAGAAGCGAATGTTCTCGAGTATTTTCCTTTTTTATAAATTTTATTCTTTCTAACTTTATAAGTTATTAGTCCTTTATTTTTAGTATGAGAGAATATAGTTTCGTAATCCAATAATACACTGTAGATGTAGGAATACTAGAGTTTCTAAATGTAAAAGACTAATAAAAATATGTATAATGTGTGTGTGTGTGTGTGCGTCTGTGTGTGTGTGTGTGTGTGTGTGTGTGAAGGATCCATCGATTAGAGGTTAAGATTTTGAGTTTCCTATATAGTGGGCAGAGATTCTATAGAATATCATTGTTTCGTGATCCTGAAAAATAATTCACGTTGCTCAAGTCCCATCAGCAGAAAATTATCCTAACTTTCTGAGTTATATTCTCTGTTCTGCATCTCCACCACCAATGACTTTCACATTACAAATTAATCAACCAGTGCCAAGTGATATATTCTTGAATGCAATAAAGTAGATATTTAAATCAGAGTCAATGTATAAATAAATAAATGAATACATTAACAACATATTGAACAAGAAAATTAATAAACAAACAAAGATTGAAACAACCAAGTAAATTTGGATATAAATAAATGTCTGAAATGTTTCCAAATCCTATTCTGACTTTTACAAAATCAAAACCGAGACAAAAAAGATAAAAAGATAAACATGAAGAGGAAGAAAACCAAAACATGTTCCCCTCATTGGCTAAAGCCAAAATTATATGAGATATTATCTAGGATTTTCAAAATCATTTTCTGTCCAACTTGGCAAAAATCCCAGCATTAGTTATTCTGTTTTTAAGATCATTATCTACGATGTTTCTTTCCTTACCTGACACGACAAATTCAACTAAACTTTTGTTCTTAGCAGTATTTCAGTTTTGTCACAGACTATTTCAAAACAGTTATTATCGATTCTACAATTAAAAAGCTTTCTCGAAAGATTAGAGAATGTTAGTTTTGGACGAAATACAATAAATGTTTTCTTGTTGGCTATGGAAGCAAATTACTGATGGTCAAAATTCCTGCGAGGAATATTTACAATAAAATACAGTCTCATCATACAACAAGTAAAAATATATAAATAAAAAAGTATTTTTATAAACGCCACTGAGTTTCCGACCAGACGTCTCGCTGGTCGTGAAATGGCCTTAATTTACAGATTCTTTCAAGAACCTGTCTTGTTTGCAAGTATTCCCGACGCATATTTAGAGCTATCACTTTTGTTATTACTAAGATCTGCCAATGAAATTTTCAAATACACGAGAATTATATATTTACATATACATAGATAGATACATGCAATCATATACACCCCCAACCCCACGCATAGACACATGCGCACATATGTTTGTGTGTGTGTGTATAATGCATATATATATATCTATACA
>JAOPJW010003339.1:7217659-7231857 GCA_027122535.1 Octopus maya | reverse complement strand
TTTGATAATTATAAAAAACAACAAAACCTCTCACAAATGATGTTCAAATATCAATTATATTGACTTAAAAAATCTGGACCTAAGTAATAAAGTATACATGGAAAATCACAAATACATCATATGTCACACACACACATATATATATATAAATATACCATGAAATATATTATGTATGTACATATAAGAATATATATATATGTGCATGAATATATGTACATACACACACATACATACACACATTCACACACACATAAACATATACATACACATATGCATACACACACACACACACACATAAACATATACATACACATATGCATACACACACACACACACGCACACACACACACATATATATATATATATACTTATAAATACACATATATATATATACAAGTATGCATGCATATTGTAATATGAGTGAGGACAGAATTGATTATTTTCATGCAAAAATTTTTGCTTCTTCGTTAATTTTACAAGTTTGTTATCAGAGTTACAAGTATCCAATGTCAATTTCATTCATTTAATGTTTTGCAATAATTGATATGCAAATATTAGCTTATTGAAATCTTTTGTCTGAAATTAAACAGAAATTCCTCTCAAAATTAATAAATATTTGAGATTTTCAAGAATGTGTGCAGTATTCGAGAATTTTGAAGAAAAATATTAAAGATAATCAAATAGACTCTGGCTTAGCATTATAGGTGAAGGCATAGCTGTGAGCATAAGAAGCTTATTTCACAACCACGTGGTCTTGGATTCAGACCTACAGAGTAGCATCTTGAGAAAGTGACTTCTATAGCTCCAGACCAACCAAAGAATTGTGGGCGAATGTGATTTGGTAGATTGAAACTTATTCATAGACCAGTAGTGATTTTTTACTGCTATATATTAATCAATAAATATACGCTATATATGTGTTGAATACTCTCTTCATTGCTCATGAAACTTGTAAAATATTATAATATACTTATGTGCATGTGTGCGTGTGTGTATGTGTGTGTCTATGTCCCTGTGTGTACATATGTATGTTTGTTTATTCCTGATGGACTTTCTAATGTTTGTTGTGAATGACAGCCTGGCCAGTAATATGGTTGTAAATGAAAGAAATAAAATAATAAAAAAAAGTAGCTGCCTTGTTCTATCCAATGTCCTCAGCACAACCTTTATGCTCAAAGAAATTCTTACATGTTTTCACTGCCCCAAATAAATTGCTAATTGGTAATTACCTTCCATCTCCAAGAGATTCAATCATGCTTTGATACATATTTCAATGAAACATTGATAATTACCCAATGATAATTGGTTTAAGGCTAAATGTGAATGTTCAGACAGCCTGTTTCTATATGATGTGCTTCATCAGTATAGAGCAACAGATTGTAGTTGTCATTTGTAAATAATATTCAAGTAATTATCTTCATTTCAAATCAAGAAAGAAAAAAAGATGGACAGTCACATGCCACACATGGTTTTAGAGAAAGGAGAAGATGGAGAGAATGATTAGGGATACACTCAATTTAGTTTTTGTTTTATCTATGAGTGCAATTCAATCAGTCAAAGTTCCTGTAGGGTTGAGTTGAAAATGTGATTGTATTCCAGTTTTATCTGGTCACTGGAAGAAAGGAGTGGTGAGCTTGCTGTTTAAAATCACAGTCTGGAGACAGAGACTTGGGGTAGCAATATTAACCTTATAATTACTGTGTTTGATATGAAAAGATGGAGGTCTTGACAAGAACATCAAATTAAAGTGGAATAGTATGAATGTGAAAGCTGGCCCATAAGGGCAAACAACACTGCCAAACTGAAAACAGTTGAAACAATGTGCTACCAATGAGTACAGCAGATCAGCTAGATTAACCACTGAACAAATGGTTCTCTACTTGACAGAATAAGAACAAAAGGAGAATTTCTAGTGACTGCCTGGAAGAGAAAACAGCAATATTTTTAGCAGGTCTTCAGCCCCCACATCCTAAAGAGAAGAATCAATGGGAAATGAGGAAGGGGAAGACCAAGAAGAATTTACTGGAAAACTTCTGTTTGAATGTACCAGAGGCAAGAATCAATTGAGGGAGATTGTGCAGGTATTTATGGTCCCCCTCCCTCAGCAACAAAGATAAGGATAGACAAGACAAGTCAAGGCAAAGACTTCTGCTTTCATTCTTTTTCCTTGGTGTCGATCATTTATGTGTTTGTGTGCCCCAAAAATGCAATTGGAGAGCATGCACAGATAGTTTTCTCATTGTAATTTAAGGATGTCTTGCTTATGGATTCTACATGTTACCATCAACATTATGTATGAGAATATTTCTCAGTTTGGTGGCCTGTACATTTGTCTCACAAAAGCAATGGAATGATTGGTTTATGCATTTTTTTTTTCTTGCAAAGGATAGAAGCATGTGAAATTTTCCCCCTTTTTTTCAAACAGCAAGTGACTCAAAATTTTCTATTATTTATTCATTTTACAATTCATTTTTGTCTATATCTGTAAACAATCTGCTTCATTAATATAAAACAATAGATAGTTGATTAATTACTTTCTTGGAAGACAATTACTTGAACACAGTACATAAATATAATACTTAAATATAACATGATTAAATGCATTTTAAATTTTGGATTTATAAACTTCTGAAAGATTCTTACTTTTATTCCATATGCATTGATATTGGTGTTGCTGTTTAGTTCCATATCAGATTTGGTTGAGTTAACCTAGAATCAAAGGCATTCCAGCTATGAATGTCATTTTTACATTACTAAATGTGTTCTTTTTTTTTATATATTATAACTGTAACTCAATATCATAAGGTATATACCTGACATCCTACCATTTTCGACAACTCCCCACCCTAGTACCAATATTAATATACCATTGCATTATGAATTGAATAATAGCCCAAGATGAAAGATAAAAATATGATACAACCAGAAATTATTGATTTCTCACTTTGGCTCTCTTATCTTTAATCTTAAGTCTGCCCAATCCCAATGGGATACCAGGCAAAGTATTTCTTCCATCTCTGTCACCAATTTGCCACACATTTTCTTTTTCTTTTTTTCTTTTTCTCTTTTTCTCTTTTTCTTGTATCACTCATTTGCTGCATATGTTCTTCTCCCAGTACAACATGGTTTTCATTTTCCATTCCCCACCTACTTTTATTAATCCAACCCATTGATTTATGGGATAATATCATTTCCTCTCTCGAATACAGGACTTACCCAGCAAAGTTCCTCATTCTCCTTTTCACAATATCTGGAAAATTTTTTAACCCAGCTCTTTCCATTACTACATTTGTAACATGGTCCCTCCAAGAAATTTTCCAGGGTTGCTCATATACAGCACCTACAAAACAGGTCAAGCTTTATGTGAATGTGAGTTAGACATTATCATGACTCACTGGCATTGAGAGATGTTGGTATTACCATGAACATGTACAGGCATAAATTTATTTTCATGCTAAGAGGAGTTTTTGACCATAGAGATTAGAGTTGCTGGAAAACCTCTGTGGTCTTTATAAGTATTACCTGGATGTAAAATTCTATATTTCCATCACTTGAAAAATATTGATTCAAAGCAATACGAATTTATTCGCATATACCAGATCCTTATTTCTAATCTTGACACATTGGTATGGTAGTAAACTGGAGGAAATAATCATTTTATTGTTTTTCATTTTAGCTGATATGTCTGATGTGTTCTTTGTTTGCATTTAAGTTAGACTTTATTTCTTACATGGACGCTATTTGATGGCTTCAAAGCATAATATCTACATCAAAATCAAAATCTCCCAGCCTCCCTTCTTTCTATTTTATTCTGCACTCTGGACTGCTCATAGTCTTCTTCATAATGAAGCTGATGCAAAGAAGAAAGAGAAAAGAGATAAAATACAACCCTGGTGAACACAAGTCGCAATCTCAAAAAAACACTGTATTCCCAACTCATGTTATAATATAGCAGAAAAATTGTTGCTATGCCATAAATTTGTACAATCTTCCACAACAACTCCAGGTGAAGACTGTCAAATGCCTTCTTAAAATCAATGAAACTGATGACTGCAGCAGTCAGGAATTTACCACGCTGCTCAATAATATTGCACAAGGTGAAAATTAATTCTGAACACAATCTGTTCCTCTGAGAATCAGTCTATTTTTCATGGAGACTATGACCTAATTCTTAAAGGCCCCCAATATTTTGAGTAATGTATAATCAGTTTTAGTAATTATTCATACCTAATCAACTACCTGATGGATGAAAGAGGAAATCAACTCTGATGCTATTTGAATTGATATATGTTAAGGGATGGAACTAAATACTTCAAGACATTCTGTCTCTTGACCAAACTCTTTAATGAAAATTATTCCAGCCAGTGAGAGAACATCTATAACTTTCCTTGGTCTGCTAGAAATACCTAGCAGGTCAAATCTCCCTCAAATCACACCTTACTGTATTAACACTTTTGTTACCATATTTCTGCTGAAATACAGTTTTGTTTCAATTACTTTTGAAAATTATAAAGATTTTAGTAAAATAAGTTTGTCATAATTAACCTGGTGTTTAAAACATAAATTAACATGAAATTTTGCTGGAAGGTTTTAAGCTTAAATTGGAAAATTGTACCATAGAACCAGAGTTAGTTTTGAACAGGTTAGTATCGAAGGGTTAATGGAGGTGCGTGACTTAGTTGTTAGGGTGTTGGATTCATGATCGTAAGATTGTGGTTTTGATTCTTGGACCGGGTGATATGCGTTCTTGAGCAAAACATTTCATTTCACATTGCTCCAGTCCACTCAGCTGGCAAAAATGAGTAACCCTGCGATGGACCAGTGTCCTGTCCAGGTGGGGAAAATATACACCATGAAACCAATCCTTATGAGTCAGTATCACTCAAGAAGATAACTTTACTTTATCAAAAGGTTAAAAGAGGAAGGATACATTAGAGAATAAAATCTGTGATGTATGTGTTTTTTCTTCATTTTTATGGTATAGTTACAGTCATAACATCTTTACCAGAGTAATGTTTATTATGTTCATTAGTACTGACCTGGGAATGAAGAATAACAACCAAAATTATTGATGATATGCAGTAAGAAAAACCCAAATATAAGTTTGATAGTAATTTTTGATTATTTATCCTTTTATTGGTTTTAAAAACTCTTGATTGTGGCCATGTTGGGGTAAACATTAGAGAGCTTTTAGTATATGAAATCAACACCAAATGGCTAAATTACTTTTCTGACACAATACTGTTTCATTTATTATCTTCTTTTTTAACTGGCAGCATTGTGATGAACTTATAAATGCACACACACATGGCATGTTTGCCTCAACAAATACTGTCTGACCCATGTAAGCATGGAAAATTAGACATTAAGTGATGATGATGAGAATGACATACAATTGGCTTCCCTAAAGTTTCTCTTTATCAATTCCATATATAAGTCATTACTCAACTTTGGGCTATAATAGAAGACACTTGCCCAAGATTCCTGGCAGTAGAATTGAACCTGAGGCTACATGGTTTCAAAACAAACTTTGTAATGACATAGCCATGCCTTCACCTACACACACACGCACACACATACATGCACACACATACATGCACACACATACATGCACAAACACATACATGTGATGGGCGTCCATAGAGCATACTGAGTTATATTTTGCTAGCAATAACTGCAATCAAGCCATCCCATGGGCTAAGGAAGAGATGGGTATCTCCTGTAATAGCAGTAATTATTCAAGATATGTCAAAAATATGGTCCGCTCTCCCCCCACAATTACCAAGGAATCATCCAAGAGTTATTATTTGACCGAACAAAAACAAATTAACAAACAAACAAACAAACGCACGGAGCAATAGCGTACGCAGTTTCACCAGATGACAAAAGCAACAGAAATACATCATAAAATGCAAATCACTTAATACAAGATTAAGGATATATCATAGCAATAACGATGGTGGTGATATAGTACAGCTGTAGAAAAAAACCCATCAAATTATAGAAGAAAATGTGTTAATATATAAAATATAGAAAAAAAAATGAAAGTAAATTAATAAAAAATAACTAGGCCAGCCAATCCAGGTATATTAGATTTTCTTTTTCTTTTTATTTATCTATTTATTTATTTAGAGATTTATTTGAATACTTAGCAGCCTTGCAAACAATAAAATATCATGTTTATAACTATATAAACAACAAATTGTTTTATTGCAACAATCAAAAACAGTGTCAGCTAGAAAGTGTTACATTAAAACACCAAAATCAATAAACGCTAAAAAGTATTATATGTGATACAACAACAACAAATAATGATAATAATAATAATAATAATAATAATAACAACAACAACAATGATAATAATTAATGATAGAGAAAATGAATAAATAAAAATTAGCAATGTTTGCTGTGCAGTAGTAAAAAACAATAAACTTAATATATGGTGCACGACAAAAAAAATATCAACACCAATGATAATGATAATAATAATAATAATAATGATAATGATGATGATGATGATAACAACAGCAACAACAACAACGGTAATAATTTGTTATAAACATTGAGTAAATATAAACCGTTACAATAATGTATTCAAACTACAGGAAGGAAGCAAATAATGAAGGTTGTATCAATGAAACCGATATTAATGTATCATATTGCTGGAAATAAGAACCTTCTTTGCTTTCTCTCTTTTATTTATTTATTTATTTACTTATTTATTTATGTATGTATTTATTTATCTATTTTATTTTATTTGTATGTTATGTGTTCGTCCTAATAAGATTAGTCAGTCTTCATGCTGAAATACACAGGATAGCTATGTGAAGTTGTTGTACATGGAGACATGCTAGATGTCACATAGGGGAAGTACATCATCAGATGATATGATTAGAGATAATCAGATAGTATAATTATGGATATGCTTACTAAGTTTAAGTTGCAAGATTTCCAAACTGAAAAATTGTATGAAATCATAAGGAATGATAAACACACATACATAGGAACAGGAGTGGTTGTGGGGTAAGTAGCTTGCTTACCAACCACATGGTTCTGGGTTCAGTCCCACTGTGTGGCACCTTGGGCAAATGTCTTCTACTATAGCCTTGGGCTGACTAAAGCCTTGTGAGTGGATTTGGTAGACGGAAACTGAAAGAAGCCCATCTTATATATGTGTGTATATATATATATGTGTGTGTTTGTGTGTCTGTGTTTGTCCCCCCCCCCACCATCGCTTGACAACCGATGCTGGTGTGTTTACGTTCCCGTAACTTAGCGGTTTGGCAAAAGAGACTGATAGAATAAGTACTAGGCTTCCAAAGAATAAGTCCTGGGGCGATTTGTTCAACTAAAGGCAGTGCTCCAGCATGGCCGCAGTCAAATAACTGAAACAAGTAAAAGAGTAAAGAGTACACTGAGAATGATGATAAGGACAACTTATTATCATGTACTCTTTCATTCATCACCACAGTCATAGCTAATATCAATTAATGAAAGAAACCTTTACAGAGTTGCTTAATGAGCAAGAAATAGAAATAGCTACCAAATCTCTCACTTTCAGATCACATCACTACCATCATCATCGTCATCATTATTTAATGTCTGTTTCCCATGCTGGCATAGATTAGACGATTTGACTGGAACTGGTCAGCTGAAGAGCTGCCTGTGCTTTATGTCTGTTTTGGCATGGTTTCTTTGTCATGTGTGTGTCTAATTGCTAATCTTTGTTAATCAAAAGAGAAGGTAGTACTCATAACTCATTACAGGGCCCCAGAGACTGATGGGATTAAAGAAGGGAAGAAGGTCTCCTCAAACAGGAGTCCTGGTCTAAATGACTACAGCAAAGTGAACGCCATTGATCGTAAGGTGGGTTTCCTCAGTTCAGTGATGTGTATATTCCTTGTCTGGATAAGATCTGTCATAGATACTGGGGCAGGCATGGCTTGATGGTTATGAAGCTTGCCTTGCAATGACTTGGTTTTGGGTTCAGTCTCACTGGGTAGTACCTTGCACAAGTGTTTTCTAGTATAGACTCAAGCTGACCAGTGCCTTGTGACTGAATTTGCTTGATGGAAACTATGCAGAAGCCAGTCATATATACTCATATGTAGAGTGCCCTTTCTTTTGTTTATCTATTCACTCATATATATATTTATATATGTGTAATGTATGTATGGATGCATGTATGTATGTATGTATGTATGTATGTATGTGTGTGTCTTTGTATTTGTGCTTGTCCATCCCTTAGTGGCAACATAGTTTATGATCACATAACTTAGCGGTTTAGCATAAAAGAACAACTGAATAACTACCAGGCTCAAAAGATAAGTATTGGGTTCTATTTCCCTATCTAAAACCTACAACCCAGTGCTCCAGCATGGCTGCAGTCCAATGACTGAAACATGTGAAAGGGAATAGATACTAGCAAAGAGAAAAATAGGTCTCAGGTCAACGCTAATCAGGCTGACCTACACTCAAAATCATTCTAGCCATGACCATCCCATCTTTATCAGGGATATATAAGACTAGATTGTCTAATATGTCCATTTGTTTTTAAGTCTGTAGGGTCTGATTTAAGGGAAATTTGACTGCTATTTCCAGCCGCTCAAACAACCAATTAGAGATTCCTTGTATAAAACTGTCGTATAAGCTGTGCATATGCACACACTTACACATAAATGCACATACACACACATATACATGTCTATGAATGCACATGTTTGTTCATTAATAAAGCAATATGTCAGTGGAAAGTTGGAAAAGCAACAAAAGCTTTTAAAATATTAGGCTTGGTAGCAGTAAAGACAGAGACATAACTGGCAAACTAAACTGTAAACATGTGCCTGTAATAATGCATACAGGTAGTTCCTTGTCCTACTCACTATAAAAGCCAAATTTCCATTAACAATTACTTCTACCTACTTATAGTTTGGACCATATGTTTTAACTCTTTGTGACCACATTTCTAATGAAATACACAGTGTGTATATGTTGTAATTAACTATAAAAATAATCAAGAATTTGTGGCAATTTAGTAACATTATTTTCATTATTAAGGTATTCTTGTTTTCATTAAAAGGTGCAGGTATGGCTATGTGGTTAAGAAGTTTGTTTCCTAAATATGTGGTTCCACGTTCAATCCTATAGTGTGGCACACAGGGAGAGTGAACAATTGAAGCCTTGTGAGTGCATCTGACAGATGGAAACTGAAAGAAGCCCATCATATAAGCACAGGTGTAACTGTGTGGTAAGAAGTTTGCTTCACAGCCACATGGATCCAGGCTCAGTCCACTGCATGATGCCTTGGGCAAATGTCTTCTGCTATAGCATTGGGCCAACCAAAGCCTTGTGAGTGGATTTGGTAGACAGAAACTGAAAGAAGCCTGTTGTATTTGTATATGTATGTGTATGTGTGTTGTATGTGTGTGTGTTGTGCGTGTGTGTGTGTGTGTGTGTGTGTGTGAGTGCGTGTCCTTATCTTGACATGATGGGATTATTAATATACAAGTCTCACCATCATATAAGTTGAATCTCTAATTTCCAATCATCTATGAAAATATGTCTTGCCATGAGGAAAATATTACCTTATTTGGAAACAAGTAAGGCTTAGCAAAAGAAATGGGTGTCATGATGTACAAAACCTGCCTCATCAAATTCTATCTGGCCTATGCAAGCATAGAGAAGTAGACTTTAGTTGATGATGATGTTGATGATAACAAAGCTGTTGTTTGAAACATTATTTAACAAAGGTTTATTACATAAAATTTTTTTGGAAGGTTTTGATAAAATGATTGCTACCACTGCAGGCTCAAAGCCTGAAGTATAGGGTAGGAAATTAGTTGATATTTTTTGTCCCCAGTATTCTACCGTTGTTTTATTTGATTGATGCCTAAGGAATAAAAAAAAAAAGTTGACCTTAGCAGGATTTGAACTCAGCCCATAAAGAGCTAGAACTACAACCACAAAGGATTTTGTCAGATGCTCTAATGGTTCTGCTAATCCCCTGCCCCCAATTTAAATATTAACAACTTGAGATGGTTAATTTTGTATGCTTGAACTAAAGACGGTACATCAGGCATGTTGTTATTAAAAGGTTTAAGTCTCCACTCACAGAACATACATTGGAGGGAAAGTGTCTACAGTTATATGAATACACTTCTTTGTCAGGTAGCTATATAGCCCACATATATAAGAAAATCATGTTAATAATGCAGGTCCTGCTTTAGGAACTCTTGCACTGGTTTCTCTTATTGAATTGGTGCAATTCTAGGACACCATCTTGAAAAGTTTTAGTCATACATAATAATCTCAGTGCTTATTTTAGTGTTGACCTTATTATATCAGTTTCTATTTATCAATTCAATAGTTTATGAATAACACTGGTAAACATAAACATACATAGAAACAGACAAATACACACATATAGATACAAACACAAATGGTTATAGATGAATATGACCAGCACTGACAAATTATCTTATCCTTGATATTAAGGACTTCATATTAAAGACAATGGCTCTTAGCAATACCTTGAGCAGCAATTTAAAGTCAATAGTAACTTGCACAGGACCACTAAGACTCTCACCTACAAAGCTAAGTAGTCCAGAAACATGCAGAATTAAAATATCTGTCTTTGCAATGAGGTAAGTGTTATTTTAGAATTTCCTTCTCCAAGAGATATGTCTAAATGGACACGGAGGATCTCTCACTTCTGCTGTTGGCTGGCTGTTGACTCTACTGAGTTCATCTGTCCTTTGTCAGGTTTTATCTTTCATTTTGCCGGGTGTCCAATGAAAAGCATTCAGAAGGGTTTCCAGTTTAGTTGCCAATGGCCCAACCGTGCAATAGGTTGTTACCAATAGCACTAAGACTGACCTGGCACAAACATACATTCATACATACATACGTACATACATACGTACATACATACATACATACATACATACATACACATACATACATACATACATACATTATAGGTGCCGGCATGGTTGTGGGAAAAAAAGCTTGCTTCCCAACCACATGGCTCCAGGGTTGCATAATCAAGTACCTCCACATCTGGAGAACTGCATTGCATAGAAACAATTGTAGTGATTGAATATAAATGTCCAGCCGTACTCCTTGTTGATTCCAATTTTTTCAATTATTTATTCACATGTGACTGAAGCCCAAATGCAAACCTATATATATATATATTAGAGAGAGAGAAGGGTAGAGAGGGGAGAAAACATGCAATGAGGTTCAACACAGTTTCTACCAACTAAATTCCACTTTCAATGTATTGGTCGATTTGAGATTGCGTCAGAAAGACAGAATGCACAGAGTGAGAACAAATCCTGTAGGTGTAATTTGTTTCTTCTTTGCAAAGACTGCTCTTGCCAGCAAGTCCTCTTTCAGGTAGGCTGTGATATCCACATTATAACGATTCAGCTCTTTGCTTACTAGAGCAGTGCATCTGTAGGATCAATCCCAGCAATCCAGGTCTAGGAGTGTATGAGAAGTTTTCTTTTTTTCTTGTTCTTGCTACTGCTGTAGTGGGTCACCAATAGCTGTGGTAAGCCAGTCAGGGAAAAAAAATGGTGTCTAATGTTTACCCCATCTTTCATAAGGGATTTCCCATATGTGGTAGGCTGTTGTGATCCTGAATAAGCCAGCTCAGTTGCACCCTACAACTGCCAAACACCCACAACACACTTCATGGATAGGATGACCTTCACATTAGAGCCACCAGCATATGGCTCTGAACTAGGGGTTTCCAGCTAACCAAACCTGCCCCCATTGTTGATCCCATAACAGTTCTGCTAATTTGCTACCATGAATTGTTATCGTTTTATTGATCTCCACCTCTTGAAAAGATGAAAAGCAAAGTTGACCTCAATGGAAATTGAACACAGAGCGCAATAAGTCTGTACAAATACTTACAATTTTCACTGACAATGCATATTAATTACACTATTAATCAACATTTTTGTGGATAACTTCATCCTGCAATGAAAGCTCTTATACTTAAGAGCCTATTTACACAGTATTTATTAAGTGTATGCATATAAATTTGTTTATCTCTTATTCATGAATAAGTTTAACAATTGATGTAAAGCACACCTGTCAGTTTACAATAGTTCAGAAATTGAGTGGCATCAATACCTGTATCTAATTCATTTAATCATATATTATCTAAACACTCATGTTGTTATTGTTAATGATTTAAATATTATCTATTATTTGTCAGGCCGGGGCACTGCCCTTGAAGAGTTTAGTCAAACAAATCAGACTCAGTATTTATCTTTTAAGTCTAGTACTTATTCTAAGTGTTTCTTTTGTTGAACCACAAAGTTACTGAGTTGTAAACATACCAACACTGGTTGTCAAGTGGTTAATGGAATAAACAAAAAACAGAAAGATACACGCACACACACACACACACACACATATGCAAGAGATATATATATGTCTATCAATATATGACACACACATACGCACACTTTCTATTTATGCACAAGAATGTATTCACACAGCGCTCACAAAGCTTCTACCATAGCCTGGGGCTATAGACACTTTTCCCAAGATGAAGACACTTGCCCAAGGTGCAGCATGGTGGGATTGTACCTGAAACAACATTGTTGCAAAGTAAGCTTCTTAACCACACAGCCATGCCTGTTCCTGTTGTAATGTAAAAATAATTATTTTTATGGACAATCAAAATCAAAATTTCCAAGCATCAGATTCTTGTCCTTTGTACCTAACCACGGAATATAACATTTCAGCTAATATTGGTTTCAAATTTTGGCACAAGGCCAGTAATTTCAGGGGAAGGGGTAACAAAATTACATCGACCCCCAACACTCAGCTGGTTCTTATTTTATCAACCCTGAAAGGATGAATGACAAAGTCAACCTTGGCACAGTTTGAACTTAGAACATTAAAAAGGACAAAATGCTGCTAAGCATATTATCTGGCATGCTAATGATTCTACTAACATACAGTGCGCCAGGCCAAACGGTGCTGCACGCTTTGCGGCTCCACGGACCTCAATATCTCTCTCGTCTTCCTTCCTTTCCTCGCCCCCGCATCCGCCAGCGCCTACGGCAGTCACGGATGAAACGAAACCGCATCGAGAAGGCGGGCTTCGGCAGTCGCGCGCTGTTCTGCTGCCGCAGCAGCAGCCGTCATCGTGGCGGAAATCCTTGCCTAATATTAATGTCAAGAAGTTAATTAGAAATGCAGAAATTCCCTTACTTATTATAAAGTGATAATGAGTTCTAATGGATATTTTCAAAATTGCAGCAAAAACTAAAAAAACCCAAGAGACATGACCACTTTTATGCGTGGAAAATAACAATTTATAAACATACAAAGCATAGTTTGTATACATTAAAAACATTTCAAATGTAATATGTTAAAAAATAAACAATAATAATAACAATATCGTTGTAGAGTACAGTTTTACTACAACAGATTTTGACTGTCTGAGATGTATGTTCATGGAATGAGAGTTACTGGGAAGATGAGAGACACTATTAATTATGGTAGATCTATTAGGACAAAAAAATGGACAGATTTTGGCAAATGCAGATATGAACTGAAAAAGCAGAAATTTGATCTGCATTAAATGCCAAAATTGCAAGGAATTTTATTTAGGCAAGACAGGGAATGCATTATCAGAATGCTCATGAGCCCCCAGACAACAAATCCAGAACACCAATGTTTTCCAAATTCCATTGAGCAAACATATAGGGACATGTGAAAAACGGTTTATTAAAATGTTCAAACCTGTTTTGGATGGAAATAATAGCAATAATATAACAGCCAGTTAATGATGTGGATTAAAAAATATCTCTAGCATACAAATATAAATAAATTACTGAATATCACTACGCCTAGCAAACTGTGGTGTTTGAGATGCATGTGGATTGGTCAAAACCGTATTCTAAAAATTTAGCTTGCTGGAGCATTCTAAAAGGTACTAAATTTGTCAATAACTCAACTGTCAGTTAAATACAATTGAAATCTGATGATTACTCTATGTATGGAAACACTAATTTAACTCTTTATGAGCATTATAAAATATTTTTTATAATGTTAAAATAATATAATAAAAGAATGTGAAAACCAGATCATGTTTTAACTTTATTCAAATGATATATTATTCTTTACACATTCACACAAATTCGAAACAAATTACATGCATGCATACGCAC
>JAOPJW010003339.1:6762405-6774372 GCA_027122535.1 Octopus maya | reverse complement strand
GTGAGCTGGCTGAATCTTTAGCATGCCAGGCAAAATGACTACTGACATTTCATCTGTTTTTATGTTCTGATTTCAAATTCTGCCAAGGCTGACTTTGCCCTTCATCCTTTAGGAGTTGATAAACTAAGTACCAGTTGAGTACTAGGAGTTGATGTAATTGACTTACCTGTTTCCCTGAAATTGCTGGCCTTGTGCCTAAATTTGAAATCAATGTTACACTGAAGATGCAATAATTAATTTTTGTCACTTCACTCTGGTTATCCTCACATACGTGATTGATAGTTCTATGGAAACAGTTGTAGTAGCAGCCATTGACTTCATCTCAGAGCTCTGCTCTTGTTGGTTCTCCTACTATTCTCTGCAACTCTTCTTTTCCTTTCACTTTCCTCATCTGGGTAGACAACTCCCATGTGGTCCTTATTACTACATATGTAGCCACTATGCCTTCTGTCTTACACTATCAGACTAACTGACTTACTCTCGATTCTCTCTGGAACACAACTCCAGGATATCCTTCATGTCATTATGGTTCATTAGGTTAGGTTCTTGAGGTTCATGTAGATCTCCACTTGACTTCATGTGAGTGCAGATCACATCTGTGTTCACTAATGGCTATACTATCGTGTAAATATGATAGCAAACCAAAGGATAATGTCCATATCTAACTACGATCTTCATATCCAAAAGCCATTTGCTATGGTACCAGCCTGTGGAGAGGTTTATTGCATGCTAGTTGTATCTGTCTGTTTCCTCACCTGATTCTCAGTTTAAATGAATAAATATTCCTATAAATCCTACATCATTTGAGAAAGCCCACAACCAGGCACACAATGGTCAAGGTACCTTCAATTCTTCTTTCTAGGTATATGTCAATCCCACTTTTTAAAATAAAAACCAGGGACATTTCACATTCTTCCTCACCATTTTCTGGATAAATTCTTCAAGCAAGAAAGCATTAGCTTCATTGAATCATTCTTTTACTTTAGTTGCCTCAAATATGAAATGTTGTAGGGTTGTTAGTACTGATGTTGTATCACTATTCACAATCTTTATACTAAGTCTCCTCTTCACTATTGAGCTGGCAGAATTGTTAGCACATAAGTCAAATACTTAGCAACATTTTCTTCCAGAGCTTCATGTTCTGGGTTCAGATCCCATTAGGGTCAACTTTGTCTTTCTTCCTTTCAGATTTAAAAAAAATATGTACCGATTAAGTGCTGAAGGTGACGTTATCATCTAATTCCTACCCCAAAACAAAAATTGTTGGCTTTGTACCAAAATCTGAAACCATTATTATTGTTATTAGGTGAGCTGGCAGAATTATTACCGCACCACATTAAATGCTAAGTTGTAGCTTTTCTGGATCTTTCCATTCTGAGTTCAAATTCCACCAAGGTCTTCACCTTTCAGCTTTTCAGAGTTGATGAAATAAGTGCCAGTGGAGTACTGGGACTGATGTAATTGACTATACTTCTCCATTCGAATTTCAGGCCTTGTGCCTATAGTAGAAAGGATTATTACTGTTGCTTTTGCTGTTATTATTATTGTTATCATTATTAGCTGTTGTAGACCAGGGAGCTAGCAAAATCGTTAGAGTATCAGAAAAATGTTTTGCAATTTTTGTTCTGGGTCATTATATCTTGCTGAGATTAACTTTTTCTTTCATTCTCCCAGGTCAATAAAATAAGGTACCAATCAAGTACTGGGGTAAAGGCATTGACTAATCCCCTTCTTTTAAAATTAGTGGCCTTGCACCTAAATAAGACACCCTTCTTATTTTTATTATTAATCCTGAAAACTGAGCATAGTATGCAATAGTTGCTGATGTGCAGACACTCATTGAAGCTATGTCACATACAGAGTTACATGGACACTCAACAGGGGTGGTCTCCATTTTCAAGGCTTGTTTTCTGCAATTCATTTCTATAATGTTGTTACATCCTCATCATCACCACCACCACCACCACTAGTTAGTTAGCAGATATTTTATCTTGAGATTGGTTTCAACATGCCTCTGCAAATCTTGAAAATCTTTCTTCTTCTTGCATCATGAAAAATGTCAGCTTAATTTTGCTGGAGATGATGGAAAGTATCAGCTGTCCACAGCCAGCAGACTAAGGTGACACTTGTCTACTGATCATGCTTCAAGAACTCAACAGAGGGCTCTTGTACTTCCAAGCATTGATGATTTTTGTGGGTGTTCTGTCTTTACATTTGTACCAATCTTTTTGAGCCATGTTGGCAGCTGGGTACTGATACTCCTAAGTGCACCAGTCACTATTGGTATCATGTCCACTCTCTTCATTGTCCACAACCTGCAACCTGCATATTTCCCATTTCAATTCATCATAGTTGTTAACAATGTCAGTTTATCGATGTTTATTTAATTTGATGGCCACACCGAATCATTGCATCCCACAGGATTTTGCAATCCTCATTTTTCAGTAACTCCTTCTAGGATTTTGTCAAACCATGTCTTTGATCTTTCTTGGCCATAATTTCCACAAAGCTCCCAGTGGATCATTCTTGTAATATCCTCCTCCTCCTCATTATTATTATTATTATCATTATTAAGGCAGCAACGTAGCATTGCTAGCATGCTGGTCAAAATGCTTAATGACATTTTGTCTGACTTTATCTTCTGAGTTCGAAACCTACTGTTGATGACTTTTCTTTTTATCTTTTTAGAGGTTGATAAAATAATATACCAGTTGAGTGCTATGGTTGATAATATAAGTACAAATTGAACACTGGGGTTGATGTAACAAACTAGGCCCCTACCCCAAATTTTTGGGCCTTAAGCCTATTGTAGAAAGGATTATCATCATTATTGTTATCAAAGAATTATTACTATTGTAGTTGTTGTTGCTGTTGTTGTTATAATCATTAAAGAAATCAATATTGTTTTTACAACCACTGCTATGATTACCATCATGCCAAAAATCATTATGAGTTCCTCCTGTGTTGCTACTTCTATCAACTTCATCTTCGTAATGGCAATAACCCTTTCTTCCACCTGCATCATGATCATCATCCTCGTCATCATCATGATCATCATTAACTACAGCATCATTGTCAAATCCGCTGATATTGTTGCTGACATCATCACAATCCCTAACCAATTCTACCACTATCAGTATGATTATTCTACTGGTCTTCCTCCTATAACTACCACTCACTCACAATTTCAGTCTAATACCACTTCTGCCATGGTCATTGTTATTCATTATTTATTTATTTATTCATTTTTATTATAATTATATTTCCACTGAGCTTTCTTATTTGAAATGATAATCAATTATCTGAAAGGAAATAACAAAAATATAAACATAAACTATCTCATCATCGCTGATGTTAAATGAAGAGATAAAACAAATCCACACAAACAAAAAAAAAAAATATTCGATGAATTAGCATAATGTGAACTATATTAATGATAATCTGAAGTCCCTACCAAGATAGTTGATCATTTAGCTGTTATAAAAATCTCAGGAGACAAAAACACAAGAGATAGCGGAAAACATTTTTGATGCTTTTGTGTGCTAATTTCTCCAATCTGAAGCAATGAAATTGATTCAAAATGATATTTTCAAAGCAATTAGATCTGAGGTGAATTTACCCTGTGTTATAAAATGGCTAAACATTCCAAATATAATCACTTTTTATCTCCCTGATACCAAATGAATTTGAGAAGAAAAGAAAAAATTTCTCCTTTTTCTTTTTCTTGTCTTTTTTTTTGTTTTTCTTTTATTTTTCCTTTTTAATTTTTTTCTTTTTTAGCTTGTCATGGCCATCAATTTATTTTACTGGAGTATAAATTCAAAATTAAGTCATCTTTTCAATATGTCTCATTATTTACTTAAGAGAGCTTAAAAATTAGTACTCCCAATAGGTAATATATTGATTTTTCATTTGATCAAGAATATTGATTTTTTTTCTCTTTCTTTTGAGTACTTGTAGTGGTATGTGATAGAGAAAAAGCAAATATCTGTTCAACTTCTTAGGATTAAACTACAAATTTAACGTTCCTCATTCATTTTTAGTTGTGATAGATTTGTTGTTGTCACTTGAAACAAGCCATAGTTAAAAAATATTCCATAAAATGAGTTTGTTCTTTTTTTAGTCTTTTTTTTGTATTTAAAGTTTATTTTTATACCAAAAGCATTTTCTGAATATTCTGCGTAACAGTGAATGAAGCCTTAGGTTATCTCTCAGCAAAAATTTAACAGTGCAATTCCAATGAAAATAACCAAAATAAAATAAAATAAAGTAAAATAATAACCCTTGAGATAAGAGTCATTTAGTAAAATCTGTTCAACTCCTGCTCAATGAAATTATATTTTAGTTGCTTCAGTGAACTTTCTAGTAACATGTTAGGAAGGAGGCTGGCTGGATCTCAACGATTTTGGAGGTGAGGGAAACATTCAATGAAAATTCTTGTTTGAATTTTTCTTTTTTCCTTTTTTTTTTATATATATCTTTTTGGTGAATGAAGCATTGACTACCATACACTATATAGGGAAATAAATTTCAAATGTTTCTGGAAGCTCTTGGTGTATGACATCAGTGGCCTATTCAATTTTTATTAATGATGCATAGTGAGCTAACTTCACAAATTTGAATTTGTTACCACTTTATACTTTTTTTTTATTAGTTTCAGCTAGAGGCTGTGGCCATACTGGGGCACAGTCATGTTAATATGAATATTTTTTTCTTTCATGTTAATCTTTATTGTTATTATTATTATTATCAAAATAAAACAAGCTATTATTTATCAAACTTCACTGTATTCGAGAGTGAATCCTCATTCACTTTTAAATACACATTGAGCTATTTGTTTGGAGTTTTCTTTCCATCTTTTCAATACAGATTTCTTTTCTGTTTTTAGAGTTACAAAGATATTGTTTTTAATATTTTATTTAATCTTTCTTTTAATGGACAGGCTTTAGTCAACTGAATTGTTTCTATACATAAAATGCTAGCAAGAACTTATTGCCACATAATCACAAAATGAAAATAAAAAATAAAATAAATAAAAAAAGCTATTTATGAATAAATATTTCTGTACTTGATGATCATCTAAAATTTCAGTCTAATTAAATCTGCACTAGCTCTTTACTGATTTCCTATGGCAACTGGTGTTTTGTATAAAGTAAAATCCAGAATCTAAAGAAAATAGTGATAACTTCTGTGTTGGCAATAATTAGTGCAATGAAGAGCTGTAGAAGAGTTGAATAAGTTCAGTTTTTTTAAATACATTTTTCCATTGGTCTCAGTGTTGAATGAAGAGGTGGTGCCTCATGGCTTTTGTTGGCTCTCTGACTTTGGAGAAATTGAATCAGTTAGTGTTCATCCTAAGGAGTTGTAAATTGACAACTACAAGGGTGGGGAGAACATGACCATTAAAGGGTTACAGAGTTTTGATTTTATGGACCCTGAAAACCTTTTCTAGCTCTCTTTTACAGCTAAGCCATCAATAAAGTCTAAAAAAAAAATTAGATTATTTTCTGATAGCATAACTGACTGATGTATGCTGTGTCTTAAAACAAGATTATAAATAATTAGAATAAATTTAATTTGTCTAATTATGAAGTTTTGTCAGTGTTTGACAGGACATTCTTTCCAACTACATATATATCTTTTACTTGTTTCACTCATTAGTCAGCAGCCGTGCAGGGTTTTAGTTGAACAAATCAATTCCAGGACTATTTTTTTAAAGCCCAGTACATATTCTATCGGTCTCTTGTATTAAACTGCTAAGTTACAGGGATAATAAACACACCAACATAAGTTGTCAAGCAGTGGTGAGGGACAAACACTGACACCCTACCCCACCTCATATACACACATCCATATATATATATATATATAACAGGTGCTTGTTTCCCCCTTGTAAACATAAGGACGCAGGAAATGTGTCAAGGCTGACAAGAAGCGATGCAGCTTCCTAGGTCTAACCAACAGTAGTATTACTCCCTTCAGGGGACTGTCACATTAAGTTGACAGCATAAACTACTTCATCATATCACTACTGCATAAATCTCTCTGAGAGATTTAGAAATGTATTATTTCTATACCCATATCCTATGTAAAATACTGTCTATGTAATCTCAAATTTTAAAACAAACTTATAATTTTTTTAATGTTTTCTTAAACAAATATATGACATCCTAGGCATAATACCAACTTGAACTCCCAACTTATCGTCTCTTGAGGTCTCTGGGTGAGACTTGGAGTCAACTTGTACAAATACAAAGCAGAAGTTAAACATAATAATAATAATAATAATAATAATTGTAATAATGGTTTTAAATTTTGGCACAAGGTCAGAAAGTTCAGGGAAGGGTGAAAGTTGATTACATCGACTCCAGTACACAACTGATACCTATTTAATCGATCATAGAAGGATGAAAGGTAAAGTTGACCTGGGCAGAATTTGAACTCAGAACGTAAAAACAGTGTTGTTAAGCATTTTGCCCATCACGCTCATGGTTCTGCCAGCTCAAAACCTTAATGAAAATAGCAATGCTCTGTTGGGAACAGCTAGGATTTTGATATTGGTATTTGGATGTTGAATGTCTCCCACGATAATTAAAAACCAAGTATCAAAGCTTATAATGTGTGGAAAGAGACCCTGTGAGACCTCTGACTGCAGGTTGCTGTCCACTCACAGAATCTACCAGAGCAAACAAGACTGAGCGCTCTGCGAAGTAAAACAATAATGATGATGATGATGATAATAATAATGAATGCCCTGATGCAGTACCAGGCAGTGTCTCTCATGGCTTTTGATCTTAACTGATTGGAAGCGTTATCATGTACATGTTTTGTCTTGATATAAAAGATGGGCTACAGCAAATATTCTGCTCAATACCACAGATTTGCTTGTCAGTTGTTTGGCTTTAATCAGTTGAGCATGTCCCTAAGTGGCTGACGATATGTGCATCTCTGATCACAAGCAGAAGTAGTGGGGGAGCATCATAGCCATGTATTGAGAGGAATTCTTTGGGGTTTGGATAATTCACCTCTGGAAACATGGGAGTTTTGTTCATCATCCTTAAAACAAACCTTATCCAGGGACCTATTGTGCAGAAAATTCTAACTGGGCCCCACCTGCAAAGTCATGGGCTGTTTATCTTGATATGAGATCACCATGTCCTGCACATATGTTTGTAATGTATGTACCTAGTGTACCCTTATCAGACAGGTAGTCATGTTGTGTATATTAGGCTTCGTATATTTTTACCCCAGTGTCACTTAGATGGCATACGCTGCTGTCTCACTCAATAATGATAATAATGATGATAATAATAATAATAATTATTATTATTATTATCATCTTTGTGCATAGTGAAGAAAAATTAATATCTGAGGCTTGAAATATTCCAAAATTCTGAAACAGTAGCTGAATTCAAGGCCAGAAGGAAGAACAGTAAGACAAATAGCTGGAAGGAGATGAAATTACTTGGCCAATTCACACAACAAACTAAGGATGCTCAATTTAAAGTATGATGGTTAGGGCTGACAAATGGAAATCTGAAAGGAGAAACTGAATTGCTAATTATGGCTACTCATGAACAAGCAATTAGAACAAATTTGATTAAAACAAGTGAATGCAGAACCTGTGGAAAAGGAGACAAAAGTATTTACCTCTACTTAAGTGAAAGCAACAAGCTAGCACAAAAAGAGTATAAGTGCAGACATAACTCTAGGGAAGCATCATAGCCATGTGTTGAAAGGAATTCTTTGGGGTTTGAATGATTCATCTCTGGAAACATGGGTGTTTAATTCAACATCCTTACACAACCCTTATTCAGGGAACTTTTGAGCAGGTTGGGCTACTCAACCAGAAGAAAATTCTAACTAGGTCCCACCTGCAAAGTCTTTCTTGTGCTGTTTATCTTGATATGAGATCACCATGTCACACACATATGGTTGTGATGCATGTGCCTGGTGTAGCGTTATCAGACACGTAGTCATGATAGGTATACTGGGCTTTGTATATTTTATCCGTGTCACTTTGATGGCATGCACAGCTCTCTCACTCAATAATAATAATAATAATAATAATAATAGTGTTGGTGCTAATGATGATAATGACATCAGTGATGATAATAATGGCAGTGATAGCTGTGGGAGCAGAAAAGATTACAGTGATAACAACAATGATGACAGTACATCTAATGTCAATTTTTTTCAAGCAGATCTATGATCAAGGCTGTCCCAGTAATTTCCACCCTAATGGTTTTTAATTTTCAAGCATAGTGCAACTAATGCTATGTTGTCTGAAGTATCATTTTACATTCGTTTTTAAGATGGCTGAGTATCATTGTAGGGAAATTTTACTTTATATTTTGAAATAATTCTTTTATCTTCATTTATCTTTTACTTGTTTCAATCACTGGCCATGCTGGAACGCCACCTTGAAAGGCTTTAGTTGAACAAATCAAACCCAGGGCTTATCATTTTAAGTCTGATACTTATTCAATTAGTTTCTTTTGCCAAACTGTTAAGTTATAGGGATATAAACAAACTAATATTGGTTCTCAACCAGCGGTGACACACACACACACACATGCACACATATTTACAATGAGCTTCCACATGGTTTCCCTCTAATAAACTCACTCAGAAGGCTTTGGTCGACCCAGGGCTAGACTGGATTATATTTTCTCACAGTGCTATGCAGTAGGATTGAACATAAAACTACATAGTTACAAAGTGAGTTTCTTAACCACACAACCATATTTACACGGAGGATCTGTCATTAGCTCAAACTGTTTATTGAAACGCATTCTGAATCAAACCTTCTTTGACACTTATCATGACTCTAGAACATCTATCAAGCTCAACTAGAATTTAATCTAAGTTGAACTCTAGGTTTCACTAAAATAATGCTGATGCACTCCAAGGAAAAAGGAAAGAAAGAATTGTATTTAAAAAAATGGTTATGAATATGAATAATACTATTGCTAAGAAATATTTTATTATGTTTTTCATATCTTGGATTATATTTTAATGATATTCTTGATATTATAATGATATTCTTGATATTTTCCATAAGGAGACAGCAAACCCAATTTCTTTAATTAAATTCTCAGTTGGAAGTTGAAATTCAGCTAATTTCTTTCTTTCCTTCTTTTACTATTTCTGCTGTTATTTGTTTTTTGTTTTGCACTTTTGTAGTTAAAATATTTATCAATGCATTCATGTTCAAATTAAACTTTCTATCTAGTTGAATTCAAGTGGAATTAAACTTATGTGTCTGGCGTCTCTTCAAATATAAAGCTATCTTTCCATGTAACATTGCTTTAGTTACTTTGGCTGAACATAATTGATGTGGAATAAGCAGTGATAACAGTTCAGGAGATATAGAATATAGAAAGTTCTAATTCTATTCACTTTGACTATACTGTGTCAGCATAGTAAATGGATATGAAAAGTATTTTTATGTACCTTTCTAGTAATATTTACCAAGAGATAAAATTAAGACGCATAAAGTGGTGGTTTTACATTTTGGCTGTTTCTATCCACACTTTTAACTGTCTCTGTGTATATGTGTATAATATCTGTGTGTATGTGTTTTATGCTTTAGTGCATGTGTGTGTTTTCATATGTGTTCTGAAAATGTGCTTTGTATAGCAAAATAAAATTGTGTATGTTTGCAAAACCATTCTGGAGTGTAAGAAGAGGTGGTAGTTCATGGTTAATTGGTGAAGAGAATGAACAAGATGAAATATATTCTGTTTAGAATATCTGTGAAAATGTCTTGTGGTATCAATTTCTAGCCCCTTTCCTTCTATGTTCAAATTCTGCCATGGTTAGCTTTGTCTTCTAACCTTCCAGGTTTAATAAAATCAAAGTATCATTCAAATACCAGAGTTGATTCAATTGATACTCACTTATCTTCATGTTTCCCAAATATCTTCAAGTTGGCTGAGAATCCAAAGATGAATCTTGGAAGATTTTTTGAAGATTCTTTTAAGGTGGATGGGAGTGTAAACTCCCAACAGCCACAATTTTCTTAAAGAGTAATGACCCCAAATATTTTTAGTTTTGAAAAACATGATGATGGACCAGTATAATTGTGCCCATTTAGATGCAAGTTAACAAGAAACTTTTTCCTTCATGCTGAAATGCTTTTTAGGATGGTTTGATCGGGATAAAATTTCTCATATAAAATATTAATAGTTTAATGATTTAATATAATATTTCATAAAACGTAATAAGTTGTGTAAGAACCAGAACCATATGTCCACAACTGACCCCTTATTTCCGGGCATGTCAATTTCAGAGAATTCTTGCATTCTTCAGATTATCTTCCTTTCTAAAATAGAGCAGGGCTCAATTTCTATTTGACAATTATTGCTTATCATCTAAATGCAAGAATAATTTTAATACATCAAGAATTTATGTTGTATGGTATTTGATATACAATACAGCCCTTTTTAATCTTACCTTATGAAATATCATGAACTAGGGATTGACCCCTTAGAAGCCTCTAACACAACTGCTCATTAATTATTATGTAAAATGAAAATACAGTAAATGAATAAGCACAGAAGACAACACAGCAAACATTTAATTATTATTGAATCTCCTCAGATAAGCACAGACTTTATTGTACATGCTGAAGTAGTAATGAGAGAATCTAGACTAATGATGCTCACAACATAAAATATATTAATACTAACTTAACTATTGTTCTCCCAGTAGAAGGTGTCTGTAAGTAATTAATTTCTGTAATTTAAATTTTTAATATTTGAATATGTTTATTTACACTATGATAGTGTTATCATACAATGAGCACATACTAAAATACTTTCATTTTGAAACTTGAGAAATATTGGCTAAATTTTAGTTTGATTTACTCTTTATAAAGCTATCTGTGCACTTAATGTGCCACAGAAGACAGAGTTTGTGCTACATTTATATTGCCTTTGTTACTTAAGTGAAAATAGTTATTTAATAACTTCTACATCTGCACAAAGTTAAAGTAGTAATTCATTTTCAATTTTACATTAGTTTCTTCAGTTTCTCAATTGTACATTCTTATATATTCTTAAAGCTAAAATCTAAAATAATTATCAGTATATCATTCAGTATATATATCTTCTTCTCCTTTATATTTTACTTGTTTCAGTCATTAGACTGTTGCCATGCTGGGGCATCACCTTGAAGAATTTTTGTCAAATGAATCAACCTCAGTGCATACTTTTTTTTAAACTTGGTACTTATTGTATTGGTCTCTTTTGCCAAAGAGCTAAGTTACAGGGGTGTAAACAGACTAACACCAGTTGTCAAGCAGTGTGTGGGACAAACACAGATAAACACACACACACACACACACACACACATATACATCCATAAATTTAAAACCTAAAAATTTATGTATTTTCCTGTTTTCTACAGAATACAAAACCCTAACAAAATTCATTGAAATAAGCAGACACACCTAAAAATGTACAGAATACATTTCTATTCCAAGCAGATGCAAATATAGCTTTCACACATCCTGTATTTAACTTTGGAGTTACATATAATCTGCAGGTGTTTATGGAATACTCTGCCACTTACATGAAAACTTAATGTGCCAGATGTCTGATTTTCAAAAATTGAAACTGGATCACAGTGACTGACAAAATCTCTCAACGTGATGCTCCAGCATAGCCACAGTCCAGTAAATAAAACAAGGAAAGTAATAAAAGAATATTCCATCAAAAAGTTTGGCTGATCACTGCTAGAATGACTTTAATCAAAGATCTGCTCAATCAGAATAGACAGGAGACACAGGGCCATACAGCCTCAATGACTTAACATCTAAACCGCGCAAATATTTGATTGGATATCATACAGATTAACTTATGAGGATTACCTAACTCCCCTTTTGGAATCAGCCTTCCGAGTTCTTTTACAGGGCTTAGAAAAACTGAAGGACCAGTGCAATAAGTGTGTGAATCTGAGAGG
>JAOPJW010003339.1:4649463-4661243 GCA_027122535.1 Octopus maya | reverse complement strand
ATAGTCTAAAGCGTGTCTTTGAAGGTTTTCCTTTACAACCCAAAGAAGCCCAAATCAGTAAATGTTTTTATTTGTTCTTTTTCAAATAGGAGAAACCCCTATTATTCACCAACTTAAGGTCATTTATAGCGGATTTTAACGACTATTGTTGGTTATGTGGAATTCAGTTTATTCGATCATTTCAGATTTCAATAATATCAGCTGCACCAATACTGACATGAATCTTACTACTATATCTGTGAGATGTCTTTGAAAAATAAAAAATAAATTTAATTTCCCTCGGTTTTGTCATTAACTCGTGGTGTTCTCCGATGCTATAAGAAGTCCAAGAATATCCTGCGATTGGCGATATGAAGTAGTTAAAGAAATTGTGGGACAAATCTAACCTAAACTCAAACAACTTCACAGTTAAACAGGTATCTTTCTATATCCGGAAGATGGCTGTCAGAGAGCAATCAATGTTATCCTCTTTCTGATGCTAGTCGTCTTTCCGACTATATTCAAAATTAGTCCAAAACTGCCATAGAGATCGACAAGTATGTAAACAAACTGACACCGCCAGCTCCTCGATCATTCAACTCTGTCGGACCAGTATCTTCGCCTGTTGATTCTGTAGAGATGATTATAGAATATTCGCAGTTGAAAAACATTATTCAACCACTGTTCGAAAATAATTTCACAAGCTTCTATAATATATCGTTAAGTAAGTGGCAGGATAGGAAGAAAATCAGCCACCCTCACGATAAAGATTATTGCTATTCTTAGTGACCGTATAGAAAGTGATAAAACGTACTGGAATATCCAGAACTACCTGTCTTCGGCCGCTATTATTCTGATGGAATACTTGAAAGATATTTGGAAAGCAAACGGTAATCAAAAAGACGTTATAAGCAACCAAGGTTGGTAACGACTCTAAAAGAATGGAAAAAAGATTTATTTCACAGAATAGAGCAGTTAAATGCCATTAGGAAGTGTAGAGTGAATGGTAAGTTCATATCACTCCAATACATCTTGAGAAAATTACGAAAATGACCGGAGATATTGCTCCAAATCTTGAGGGAAATGAATAACTATAAAACGTGAACTCAAAATTCAGAGTAAAAAAACCTCGTTATAGGAAAAGTATTACAATGAAACAAGATAAAATACAATGCTTTTTACTTATAAGTTATGTACAATGAGGTGAATGAGTAAGGGATCTTTCCCAGGAAGATATAAAGTCATTCTTATCTAGGATTTGGAATGAAAGTAAGGAGTTTAATGGGAATGCAATAAATCGAGAATACTGTACCAACAACGTCAATAAAACTTAACGATCGACGTTGAAATTTTCATCATTACTTTGAAATGACAGCATAATGGGAAGACACCAAACAGCCCCCTCAAATATAGTTACTGGTATAAAATGTTGGCGTTTTAGAGAGAGGGGGTCAGAGAGTGAGAGACAGGGAAGGCGGGAGTGATAAAAAGTGGAAGGAAGAGCGAGAGAAATGTGGTTTAACTTCAGTTTAGTTTCAAAGAATGCCTAAAATGGGTCTTGTTAAAAAAAAGAAAAAGAAAAACACGCCGTAAATTTAATTCAAATCTCTCTCCACAATTTTTCCTATCTCTCGATATGTGTGTGTACATATATGTGCATATATATATATATACACACATACACAGATATATGCACACAGATATAGATACACACAAATACACACACATATATATTTATATACACACACACACACACACACAAACATAAACATATATACACACAAACACACACACATATACATACACACAAACACACACACATGCATACACTGTGTTAAATGTATCATGGTTAAAGGTATTTGTTTGAGGATAGGTTGTTGGATGGGGGTGGGAAAGAGAGAGAGAGATAGAGAAAGATTGAGAGAGATTAGTGTGTTAGATGATGGCGGAAAGAAATAAAGAGAAAAAAGTATGTGATGGTTGTGGTAGTGGTGGTGGGGGAAGTACTGGGTATCTTTCTGTATCAATCAAGCAAGATGCATGAGTAAAAGTAGTGCAGTGGAGCGCCATCTATATTTGAAAAATGGTGTTAAGTGTATTTAAGTACAACTGGGGAGGTCATGAGATCAAATTGACCGATAGCAGATCGATGGGTGGAGAAGCGAAGGGACCGGGATGTAATGTAGCAATTGGTTCGGTTTAATATTGGATAGAGATAGTTTATAGAGATAACTGTAGCAATTATAGAACATGTGGTTGTTGTGGTGGTTGTTTGTGCTTGTGGTGGTGGTTGTGATAATGGTTTTTAAGACTGCTGATTCCTCTCACTTGCAATATCTTCAGATTTCTAGTAGAAGGTAATGGAGAGAGATGGAAGAAGAAAAATATATTGGAAATGTTACGTGTGAAGAAGAATTGTTATATTAATAATCGCCATATAAGAAAGAATCGGAAGAACCAATCTGTCCTTTTTTTGTTTATTTTTCTTGTCCCTTATACCATGATAATAATTGTTTTTAACATAAGCAAGTAAAAAGTAAAATAAAGATCCCCTTCGGTCATGAATGACCCTATGAATGCACCTAAAAAGTACCCCTCTGAGACCAATGTCCAGGCAAGACCAACAGTTTCCCATACTTACCAGCCTCCCCCCTTCACATTACTGATGTTATCAAAGGGAAAGGCAAAGTTCAGTACAGTTTGGCACCAGTGACGTCACAACTCATTTCTACAGGTGAGTGAACTGGAGCAATGTGAAATAAAGTGTCTTGCTCAAGAGCACAACACACAACCCGGTCTGGGAGTCGAACTCACTTCCTCATGATTATGAGCCCAACGCTCTAACTACTGAGCCATGCACCTTCCCAACATAAGCAGGTACAACACCAGAAATTTGGGCAAAAGGGAAACAATTAAATTGACCCCCATGCTCAACTAGTTCTTTATTTTTATCAACCCAGAGAATGAAAGACAATGTCGACTGTGACAAGATTTGAACTCAGAACATTAGGAGCTAGAATAAATTCTGCAAGGAATTTTGTCCAAGATTCTAACAATCTGACCAATACACTGCAGTAATAACAATGATCTCTAATTTAGGCACAAAGCCCCCAAATACTAATAGTAATACTAATAGTAATAACGATTTCATTTATATTTTATATAATAATAATAATAATAATAATAACAATAATAATAACAAGAGCACTCAGAGAGTGTTGACCTCTGCCAAAGCAACACCAGTGTCCTCTCAATGATTAGCCAAAGATGATTTTTAAAATGAGAATATCTGAAATAAACTCGACTGTTCTCACAAACGAATATACTAAAAACGAACCCGACCGTTCTCAAAAATTTTTAAAAAACAGGAAAAATAATCTAGAATCCTTGTTTGATATCGGATTGATCCCAGAATCTAATCAGTTCATGCCAGTCATGAGGCCAAACATTCCCTGAAATTTTCATTCGAATCCACCCAACAGTTCTTGAGATATCTTGTCCACAGACAAACAAACGAACACAACTGCAAACAATACCTCCGCCTTCACTAAGGTGGAGGTAATAATAATAATGGTTTCAAATTTGGGTACAAGGCTCCAAAATACTAATAATGCTAATAATAACAATAATGGTTTCAAATTTTGGCACAAGATAACAATTTCAGGGGAGAAGGGTAAATGGATTTTATCAACCCCAGTGTTCAACAAGCAGTTATTTTATTAACCCTGAAAGGACGAAAGACACAGTCAGGCCTGGCGGTATTTGAACTTGGAACATGAAGCCCGAGGTTATAGTAGGAGACACTTGCCCAAGGTGCCATGCAGTGGGACTGAACCCGGAACCATGTGGTTCGTAAGCAAGCTACTTACCACACAGCCATATATGTAGACATATACAGACAGATAGGGAGATATGTATAGATATAGATAAATATGAATGTGTGCATATTTGTGTTTGTATATGTGTTTGTGTGTGTGTGCATGTCATCTCCTGCTGCTTCAAACTCAGTGTTGGTTTGGCAAAAAGAGACTGATAGACTAAGTACTAGGATTACAAAGAATAAGTCCTGGGGTAGATATGCACGACTAAAGTCGGTACTCCAGCATGGCTGCAGTCAAATGACTGAAACAAGTAAAAGAGTAAAAGAGTATATATATATATTAGTGGTTTGACAAAAGAGACCAATAGAAAAGAAAAAGCACTGGAGTTTATTTTGTTCGACTAAACCCTTAAAAGTGGTGCTCCAGCATGGTTAGAAAACTGTCTAGAACAGATGAAATATATAAAATATAAAAAATTGTAATTGTAGTTTTTACGGCTTGTGAAAAAACTTTGTTTAAATTACATTTGTAAGAGCACCAAAATTCATCTTGCCTCGAGTACTACTAATCCTAGACACAAGATCAGTCTTTGATCAACATGTCTATGAGCTGTGTGTATCATTATACATGACTGTGTCTGCCTGGATCCTCTAATAGAGCTTCTGTATATTGGTTTGTGGTGATGGATTTTCATTATGTCAGTCCCAAAAGACGGCAAGCTTGCAGTACTGTTAATACACCAGGCAAAATATTTAGTGGCATGTCATCCGTCTTTACAATCTGAGTTCAAGAGTTCAAATTGCACTGAGGTCAACTGTAGCTTTCATGTTTTCAGGGTTCATAAAATAAATACCAGTTTAACACTAGTGTTGATGGAATCAACTTACCCCTTTTCCCCAAACTTGCTGGCCAAGTGCCAAAATTTGAAACCATTATTTTAGTCTCATGAAAGGGCAGGGAGATTGACAGAATCCTTAAAGCATCAGACAAAAATGTCTTGTGTTATGTTTAGTGACGATACTTTACATCCACTTCCCCAAATTTGTTGACTTTGTACCAAAATTTGAAGTGAATTTATTCTCTTTCAATAAGGTGGTGAGCAGCAGGGCTGGATTAAGACCCACTGAGGCCCTAAGCACTTAAAAGATTTTGGTGACCCCACAAAAGATTAAGTAATTCAAAATATAAACAATAACAAACAGTAAAACAAATTTTTAATTTTCAAAATGAAACAAAATAGTAAGAGGGAAAATAATGTTAATTTTTGTATACTTCCATTTTATTTATATTTGAAAAGTTTCCTCCTACTTTTTTGAATTGCAGAGTCTTTGATCAGATCCTCAAAATTAATCTTAGGTAACACATCTGCATCTATACTTAGTAGAGATAAAGGCATCCTGAATCTTATTTTAGCAAGTTTAAAGTGATTTCTTTTGTACTGTAAACTATTTACCATTTCTGTGGTGCATCTTCCTTCCCTCAATGCCCTAAGCACCTGCTTATTTTGCTTAATGGTTAATCCAGTGTTGGTAAGTAGGCAGAGTAATTAATTAGCATGCCAGGTAAAATGTTTAGTGATATTTTGTCCGTTGTTATGTTCTGAATTCAAATTCCACCAAAGTTGACTTTGCCTTTCATCCTATCGGAATTGATAAAATGAGTACTGATTAAGTACTGATAAAATGAGTACTGATTAAGTACCAGAGTTGATGTAATTGACTTGATACCTCCAACAAAATTTCTGGTTGGTTTTATGCTAAAATTTGAAACCAATGTATTCTCCTTCATTTTTCACAATTTCTTGCCAATGTTCTAATTTCTTGCTTGTCAGTGCCTTGATGGTAGAACTCACCAGGTCTTAACTGGAAGATTTCAGGAAGCCACGTTTTCAGCTTCATATGATTGTTAAATGAAATGTTTCACAGACTGCTGGAGAGTGATTGAGAAAGGAAATAATCTGAAGATGCTATATCAGGAGAACACATTAGGAGAATACATGTATTAGAATGTCCCAAGAGAGCTCTTGAATAACATACTTGGTTAAATTAGCAACATGTGTGTGAGTGTTGCTGTGTTGATACAGTATATCTTGTCGCCATAGAGTGAAGGTGACAAACAATGGTATCACGAAAGTATCCCATTTGCAGGGCCAATTCCCTATTGGATTGGTGCAAATCCTCCACATATGTGCTCATTGATCAATGGCCACTGGATTGAATTGATCCTCCTGCTCTTCCTCCCTTTCGTCTTCCTCCCCTTCGTCTTCATCATCATCACTATCAGCAGCAGCATCCTCATTGTCATGATCCTTATCATCATCATCACCACCATGATCATTATCTCCACTACCACCATCATCACTGTCATCAATTTTATGTCAGTTTTTTTTCATCTTTGCATAACTTCTCTTTTATTCTTTTACTTGTTTCAGTCATTTGACTGCGGCCATGCTGGAGCACCACTTTTAGTTGAGCTAACTGACCCCAGGACTTATTCTTTGTAAGCCTAGTACTTATTCTACCGGTCTCTTTTTGCCGAACCGCTACGTTACAGGGACGTAAACACACCACCATCGGTTGTCAAGTGATGGTGGGAGGGACAAACACAGACACACAAACACATGCACATACATTTATATATACATATATATACATACATATATATATGACAGGCTTCTTTCAGTTTCTGTCTACCAAATCCACTCACAAGGCTTCGGTCGGCCCGAGGCTATAGTAGAAGACACTTGCCCAAGGTGCCATGCAGTGGGACTGAATCCAGAACCATGTGGTTGGTAAGCAAGCTACTTACCCCACAGCCACTCCTGCGTCTGGACAGGTTTTCTACAATACAGTATCTTACCATTTGTTTTGCATTCCTTTTGCATCTGCTTTGTGAGGTTCTGTTTTCTGAGGTCAACCATCACCACTTCTGTCCATGTCTTCCTTGATCTTCCTCTTCCATTAGTTTTCTCCAAAAGTATCGCCTGGCACTTCGTCACTCAGCTTTCTTCAGCCATAAATACCTTGCATGATTATACCAACAGCCATTTTCCTTGCTCACCACAACTGATTTTCTCTCAGCCAATCTATGCCCTGCCATTCATGCACATTCAGTTAATCCTCATCACTCATCATTATTATTTTAATGTCTGCTTTTCAATGTTTTCATGAGACAATTCTAGTTTCTTGGGGGAGATTTTCTACAGCTGGGTGCTCTTGCTGTCTTCAAACCTTAACCGTTTCCAAGCAAGGCAATATTTCTCCATGGTCAGATATATTTTCACAGAATATTGGAAATGAATGGAATTCATTTGCAACAATCACACAATGTCAACAAGACAAGGAGATACAAATATATAAACACCCATACTCACAATCACACATTCATAATACATACATACATATATATATATATAGGTATGTATGTATATATGCATACATGTATGACAGATTTCCACTTTGTTTCTGTCTATCACATCCACTCACAAGGTTTATGTCTACCCTTGGCTAAAGTAGAAGACACTTTCTCAAGGTGCCATGCAGTAAGACTGAACACAAAACCTTGTGGTTGGTACACAAACTTCTTAACCACACAGCCATGCCTGTACTTCATCTATGGAATATTCAACCTTTCATAATATCACACAAGATATAGTATAAAACCAGGGGTGGATTAAGATCCATAAAGGCCTTAAGAACTTAAAAGATTTTGTAGTCCCCATGTAATTCAAAATATAAACAATAATAAACTATGAAATAAATTTGCTTTTCAAAATGTGACAAAACTATCAGTAAGATGGAAAATAATGTTTATTTTTATATGCTTCCACTTTATTTATATTTGAAAAGTTTTCACCTACTCTTTCTAATTGCGAAGTGTTCACCAAATCCTCACTATGACACCATGAGCACTTTGAAATTTTAATGCTAATCATTTAAACCAGGCCAAATATTACTTTAGCAGGTTTAAAATGATTTCTTTTGTGCTGTAAGCCATTTATCATTTCTTATTTCTTTATGGCCCACAAAGGGCTAAACATAAAGGGGACAAACAAGGACAGACAAAGGGATTAAGTCGATTATATTGACTCCAATGCGTAACTGGTACTTAATTTATCGACCCCAAAAGGATGAAAGGCAAAGTCGACCTTGGTGGAATTTGAACACAGAACGTAACGGCAGACAAAATACCACTAAGCATTTCGCCCGGCGCGCTAATGTTTCTGCCAGCTTCCCATTTAACATTTCTGTGGTGCTTTCACTTCTCTTGATGCCCTAAGCTTGTGCTTATTTTGCTGTATGGTTAATTTCATGCTGTATAAAACTCTACCTGTATGTCAAAAAAAAGCAGCCTTGAGTCGTGATGTATTTACCTGAGAATGGTTGTAGTGGGAGTGTGTACCACATGAGGCAACTCATGAATTTGCTACCTTCTGCATGTTCTCTGAAAAAAATACAACATATTGCATGGACACAAAAGTGCCATCACCCCCTTCAAAGGATCATTGACTACAAACCAACCCTACCCTAAAACTTTGCCATTGTACCTGAGGTTTACATTATAACACAGTGAGATACAGAAACTTCATGGCAGCCTGTCAGATGGATTGCACCAATAATACAAATGATTCAGTCTTATTACATCTGTCTGAGTAATATGTTAATAATACAAGTCAAGATGCAGTCATCATCATCCTTATCATTATCCTTTAGTGTCTGCTTTCCATGCAAGCATGCATTAGACAGTTTAACTGGAACTGGTAAGCCGGAGAGCTGCACCAGGTTCCAGTCTGATCTGGCATGTTTTCTACGGCTGGATGCCCTTCCTAATGCCAACCACTCCAACAGTGTAAAGGGTGCTTTTTATGTACACCAGCGTAGGTGCTTTTATGTGCCACTGGCATGGGTGCTTTCATGTACCACCAGCATGGGTGACACTTATGTGACACCAGCAATGGCCACAACTATGATTTCACTTGGCTTGACAAGTCATCTCAAGCACAGCATATCAGCAAATGTCACACAAATACCATAAATCCTCGAGTATAATTTGTACTTTTTTCCCAAAATTTAAAGGTCAAAATTTCTAGTGCGTGCTATATACGAGGTTAAAAATGAAAAATATTTTCTAAGCAAAATTTTCTAAGTGATAAATATGTAAAGGCAATTTACTTAATATTTTATTTTTCTCTGACATTATTACTGTTATTTCTTTATTTTCTGCAAACAAAGTGCACAAAATAGCTATATGCTTGCATTATGTTATATATACAATAATAATAAAGGATGTTACCGTAAATACGTTTACAAACCAAGGACGTTATACAGACAGACCTCTTTGACTCAAGAGTTTAGGTGTTTCAGAGGTACAGCCCCCTAAAAATCCCCTGTGTATTATATTCAAGGGCGGACTATACTCGAGAATTTACGGTAACTGTAATATACATCAATGAAATGGGCAGGACATTGCACATCACTTTATTTTTTCACTTTACCATTGATATTATGTACCAAATACATCATCTGTGTATATGGTTGTCTGCATATCTGTATATCTTAATCATTTAATTAATGTCTGTGCTTGTGGTTACGTGAGTGCTTAAGCCTGTGTGTGTGTGTGTGTGGGTAAGTGAAATATATGCCTAAGGAAAAAGTACCACAGGCAAGCACTGAGCATGTTATATACATTATACTGTACAAGGACCTCCCTCTCTCTCTCTCTCTCTCTCACACTCTCATATCTGACTGTCTCTGTCTATTTGTCTCTTGTCTGTCTGTCTATGTCTCTCTCTCTCTCACTTTCTTTCTCTCGCTCTCTCTCCCTCTCTTTCTGGATTTTTACTGATAATTCAAAGGTTCTACCCGAGTTACCTACCATGTCAGACTGATTCAAGCTTAGAACATTATTCCATGTGTGTCTGTGGAATACTCAGCCAGTTGCATTTTAATCTCATAATTTCATGAGGGGTATTCAGTTATTCAAATAACTGAATGCTTACTGTTTCGACAAACGGACACTCCCACGACCACCACTCAGAATACACCTGTACATTTGTATGTGTGTATGTGTGTGTGTACTTATGTGTATGCATGTGTGTACGTGTGTGTATGTGTGTGTGTATGTGTGTGTACTTATGTGTATGCATGTGTGTACGTGTGTGTATGTGTGTGTATGTGTGTGTGTGTGTGTGTGTGCGCGCGCGCTTATGTGTATGCATATGTGTACGTGTGTGTGTATGCGTGTGTTGTGTGTGAGCGTGTGCGTGTGTGTGTGTGTGCGCGCGCGTGTGCGTGTGCGTGTGTGTGAGTGTAAGGCGGCGAACTGGCAGAAACGTTAGCACGCCGGACGAAATGCTTAGCGGTATTTCGTCCGTCATTACATTCTGAGTTCAAATTCCACCGAGGTTGACTTTGCGTTTCATCCTTTCGGGATCGATAAATTAAGTACCACTTGCGTACTGAGGTCGATCTAATCGACTGGCCCCCTCCCCCGAAATTTCAGGCCTTGTGCCGAGAGTAGAAAAGAATGTGTGTGTGCACGCGTGTGTGTGTACACGCGCGTCTGTACATGTATCTGTACTATCATAACATCTACCACGTCTGTGTCTGTGTGTCCGTACCGTTGACATCATGTTCGGAGCCTGCGTAGCTATGCTATTAAGATGACCACTATTTCTCCTTGTCTCTGTGTCTGTGTGTCCGTTCCGTCAACATTGCATCTACCTCGCTCGGTCTGTGTCTGTGTATCCGTTCCGTCAACATTGCATCTACCTCGCTCTATCTGTGTCTGTGTGTTCGATCCACCGATACGACTTGCGTGCGTGTGTAAAGAATAGCCTCTGTTTTACCTTGTCTGCGTGGATGTGGCTATGAGTCCTGTGCTGTTTATGTCAAGCACGTGTCTGTGCATCAATAATATCAATACAGCATCTACCTTTTTGTTTTTGTGTTTATGTGTGTCTATGTCTGTACTCTCCATACTCTTTGTGTACGTGTGTGTGTGTGTGTGTGTGTGTGTGTGTGTGTATACTATGAATATGATGTCTCTCTCTCTCTCTGTGTTTGTGTGTTTGTTCTGTCTATACAGCGTGTCTTTACTGATTACATTATGTGTGTGTGTATGTGTGTGTCCGTGTGTTTGTACTGTGTGTGTGTGTGTGTGTGTGTGTGTATGCGTGTGTGCGTCTACGTGCCTGTGTAGCCACTAGTTTATTTTGTGTGTGTGTGTGCGTTTGTGAACGGCTTCCCACTCTCGGTACAGCATCTACCTCTGTCAGTGTATGTATTTGTACCGGCTGCAATGCCTATGTATATGTGTATGCTTGCGCTTGTAATGTGTGTGTGTGTGCGTGTGTGTGTGTGTGTCTGTCTGTCTGTGTGTGAGTGTGTGTGCTCACGCGTGCGTGTGTAGATTCAGCATAGCCACTATGTCTCCCTGTATCCATGTTTCTGTACTGCGTGCTTGTATCACCTCCCTAATGTGAGAAAATGTCTTACGTATGTCCATGTCTGTCTGCCACAGTGGTTCTAAACCAGTTTTTTAACCTCTGGGTCCCTTTGATTCCTAGTTTACTAGACTCCTAAAGCCATTCAACAGTTTTTAAAAAATCCCATTATATTTTTTATTATATCATCATCGTCGTCGTCATCATTTAACGTCTGCTTTCCAAGCTGGCATGGGTTGGACGGTCTGACACAAGTTGGATAGGCAGAAAACTGCACCAAGCTTTAGTGTCCGTTTTAGCATGACCTTTTTACGGTTTGATGCCCTTATTAATGCCAACCATCCTGCAGACTGAACTCCCTGCAGCTATGGTGATGCAAAGAGGAAAAATGCCTGAGTATATGCATATTTTTATAGATATTTAGCAGAAGCAAGACATTGAGTGACTCAAGGGCCAAGAATTTCATGCGTTGTCACAAAACTCTTGCCCTTTGAGTCACTCTCATGCTTCTATTAAATATCATTATATATATATAC
>JAOPJW010003052.1:0-11387 GCA_027122535.1 Octopus maya | reverse complement strand
TTAGTTAACATCTTAGTTTCAGTTTGAATTACAGAAAAATATGGATACGTTCGGTTTTTACTTTGCTAAATGATTTACTACTATTTGAAAATAATATGTATTCTTGTATTTTATATTATTCATTTGGTTTTTTAAAAGATTATTATTTTTAATAGATAACTTATTTAACACTAAATTATTTAGAAATTAGAGTATTATTTCAACATAAAATAAGACTTCAATTTGAATAGTGTTGATATATTTTTGATTATTTTTGATTAATAATATTTGATTAATAATTAGTCTTTATTGTTGGTGACAGGAATAGCATATGGCCATAGACAATTTGTCTCAATAAAGTTTCATCTAATCCCTGCTAGCATGAAAATAGAGAAATAAAATTATTTCAGTTATTGTTTTTACTTATTGATGAGCATGTGTGTGCGTGTGTGTGCGTGTGTGTGTGTGTGTGTGCGCGCGCGTGTGTGTGTGTGTGCGCGCACTCTAGAACAGTCAATTAGTAGAATTAATAGAGCAAGTACAATGTTTTGTGGTATTTAGTTATATTCTCATACATTTCTGAGATCAAATTTTGCCTAATCATGTCTACTTAATATTTCTGGAGGATGGGTGGTGTGATAAACTATATGCTTTCAAGTGTTGACTGTTCCTGCTCCGCAAAATTTGAAGCTTTGTGCCTGTGTTAGAAATTAGTTTCAGTAAGTGTGTACTTATGCAATTTACATGGATATATAATCACAAAAAAAAGAGAAAAACAATAAAAAGTAAACAGGAATGTTCAAAAAGAAAAAACAAACAAAACAAAATAAAAAGAAGACTAACATACACTGCGGCATATCTTTAGTTCAAGTTTCATTGATGGAAATTTAACAAGATTTGGTAAAAAAAAACTGATGAAGCTGAAAACAGCACAAAGTATCACAGTTATAAAGCATTGGTACCATGTGATGAATAATGGAGCGTCTAACTGAAGAAGAAAAAGAAAAGAAATATTAAATTAGATTATTAAATGCAATCAATAAGATTTTAAAGAAACATATGTTTTGAATGATTTATATGATGTATTGGATTAAAGTTGGATGCATCATTACTGAATACATAAGCATTTTATTATTTAAGTGAAAATTAAGTCAATTACAAATAAGCCACTGAATGGGAAAATAATAGTTACCTTTTACACACAAAAATGTCAAAAAGAAAAAATGTCAAAGACAATAAAACATTTTGAGAACAGAGTCTGGCAACAATACCTTTGGACACCTTATTGAATAGAGATCTACTACAACATTGATTCCTCTAATCTCATCTCAGTATTGCTCTCTATTTAATGTTATTCAAGCCAAAAAAGCTTCTACATGGTTGATGGACCTGCTAACAACAGATATAATGTCATCATCACTGCAATACTGGTTCCCAGCTAAGTGTTTTTCTTTCATTTTGGGGAACAGATGATAGTCAGATGGGGCCAAATCAAGAGAATAGGGAGGGTGATCAACCAGTTCAAAGCCATTCCTTCCCCTCCTAAATTCAGCTGCCCACTTTTGCATTGTTAATAAAACTGGAGCAGCATCACTTAATGTAGCAACCATGTCAGCATGAATGCCCTTGGGGGTTAAACCTGCAGGTATTTGATAACGCCATGATGCCAAATCTTGTTGATTTTTAAGAGAAGTCACTACCAGTTACTTTTTTTGAAGTCTTCTTTGAACAGTCAGATGTCAATTTATCTGGAAAGAAACAATGCAGGAAAGTTGAAATTAATGCATGACAAGTTTTTACAGCTCCAACATCACTCCTTCATATTCAGCCTGTGAACTTTCAGCCTACCCTTGTATAATTATAGACATCCCAGGCATACCCATCTTGCCTGTGTGTGTGTGTGTGTGTGTGTGTGCGCGTGTGTGCGTGCGTGCGTGTGTGTGTTATGCAAAATATGAGAAAAAGAACATGAGCATTGACTTGGTACTCTTTTAATTTATCTGTTACATATATTCCAGTATTCTAAACACATGTCACATTATAGATGCAATCAGTAGATGCAGAGGGCCAGCATGATATCAGGTGTGGTCAAAAAGTATCTAACTTTATTTTTCCCTGCCCAAACTAATTCAATTCTGTGTAGGCAAAATCCTTTGGGTGAAAGATGATGCCACCCTTTTTATGCATGAATGGAAACTTTCACACTGGTAGGCTGTGTCAGTTTCTAGCTGTTATGCCTAGAGTACAGACATGTAGTGTGTGCTCATCAGATTTTTGCTTTTATGCAAGATGGCTGAATGCATCAAGCAGAGATATTACATTGTGTTTTGTGAAAAGCTTGATGATACTCAAGCTCAAACCATCCAGAAGATTCAGCAGGCTTTTGGTGATGATGCCATGGGCAAAACTCAGATCAAGGAGTGGTAAAACTATTTCAAACATGGTCACACCTCAATAGAGAGTGAGGCATGCTCAGGCAGGCTATCCACAAGCCAAAACAAGAAGCTGATTGAGAAGGTTTGGCAAATAGTCATGAAATACCATCACGTAACAATCCAAGAAATTGCTCATCAAGTGTGAATAAGCACAGGATCAGTGCATTCCATTTCAATGGAAGGTTAGTGCATGTCCTTGGTAAAATTGCCCCCAAGGTGCTGGTGGAGCAGCAGAAGCAAGTTCACATTCAAATCACTGATATGCTGGATTTTGCAAAACACAATCCAGACTTTATGAAGACCATCATCACTGCTGAGGAGACATGGGTTTATGGTTACAACCCGGAAACCAGGTTCCAGTCCCCTCAGTGGAAGCAATTGTCATCACCAAGGCCCAAAATAGCATGACAGGTTCGCAGAAATCTAAAAGTAATGTTGACTCCCATGGTATTGTGCTTCTTTGACTTCCACAGTATTTTGTATCATGAATACACGCTACAAGGCCAAACAATCAATAAGGAATACTACCTGGAAGTTATGCATTACCTTTGTGAAGGTGTGTGTCAAAAACAGGAAGATGTGAGTAGTGAAAAATTGGCAACTTCACCACGACAATGTGAACACTCACTCCACCTACATAATCCAAGTTTCCCTTGTCAAGAACAATGCACCACTTGTTTGACAGGCTCCCTAATATCTCAACTTGCTACCATGTGACTTCTGGCTCTTTCCTAATCTGAAAAGGAAGCAATTTGAGTCACAAGAGGAAGTTATGAGAAAAGTGACAGTAGAGCTTGATATCATTCCAAAGAAAGGTATTCCTGAGGTATTACCAGCAGTGGCAGAACCGTTGGGAGAAGTGTGTGAACTCAAAGAGGGGGTATTTTGAAAGTGATTAAATAGAATTTGCGAAATATAAAAACTGTATTTTTTATGCCCAAAGGTAAGATAATTTTTGAACATACCTCAATCAAACACACTAGAAAGTTCACTGAGATTCCTGAACTTGAGTTATAGGTTATCCTGGCTGTAAGGAATACCTTTGTTTTCTTCCAAGACCACCTGTGGGGCAGGAAGGGATGTATGGATCATTTTGACATCACCACATGTTCCTCAGACTCTGCTCAAGTAACTGACCTTGTGGATCTGTACCTTGTGCATGAGCTGGGCTGCCACTTCCCTGACCTTGGAGTGGGTGCCTATAGGGATGATGTATTCCTCGCTACAGTGGATTATACTTCAATCCCCTTGGAGAGAATTAGGAAAAAGTTGTACAGGTTCTTTAAGAACTTCAGCCTTAAAATCTCTTTTGACCCCAGCCTGAAAGTAATTAACTTCCTAGACTTACGTACAGGGTGATATTCCCTATACCACAAACCCAATGAATCATTACACTATATACACCATTTCTCCTGTTCCTAAATCCATAGTTAATAGTCTAGTGAAAAACATTTCTATAAGAATCTCTAATCTCTAGGTCGATGTGCAGATCTTCCTGCTCAGGATTATAATGAGGCCCCAGCCAGTAGCATCTTTGAGGAGAAGATTGAATACTAACCCTGAAATCCCCCTTAAACTATCCATTGTAGCCAACCAACTACATCACACCCCAGAGTACATTCTCACTCCAGAAGTGTGGGTACACTCCACATAGAAAAGAAGTGGGCCAATCCCAGATGTCAAGATACTTGAGGGGTTGTGTGGCCTGTCTGGCCAGGTACATGTGTTGACATGCAATCCTGGGACCACATCTGAATGTTGCTGTGGCCTGTAGTGAAGCTGTTCAAGCCACACATAGGGCCAGTCACCATCTTACCACTGCTAGTGACAATAAGGACAGTAGGTAAACAGATGGATGCTTTTGTAGGTCACATGCTTGTACATCACTTTCCAGCACCTACTGGTGGTAACCCCACTGGGTGTATACATCAGGTTGCTCCTTCCTCCAGTACACCAATTAGCCCTAATAGACACAGGACCAAGCATAGCTGCTACCGGAACATTATCTGATATAACCTCCCATTCAGCAGTTCGGTAAAAATCATGGTGATCAGGAAGTAATTTGACATCCTTGAGATTCTACCAAATATTCTATCAGAACATGGTCAAGCTGACTTACTCTAAAGCTTCTGATATGCTAAAACTTGAAGGTCAGCTGTGTGGGTCTCTGCACACAATAAGGGAAGGTCCTTCCTACATTTACACCTGACAACTTAGGTAAAACTGATAATAATACTGCCACCCTTAGCATGCACACATACCCCTTGCTACTGGGCAGTCAGTATCACCACTTACCATAACCACTTGGGACTCCACCATTGCAGGTGCCAGCCTACAACCCACCAACTTTGTTTTAGCACCTTACTCTTCATCTCCTACACCACCTATGTACCCAGTGCACCCTTACTACATGTTGCATGTACATATGTGGTTTAGTGTTGCAGTATAGTGTAAGATCAGCAGTAGAGACATTAGCAAGCCTGTTATTGTAACCATCTTTATTCCTTTATCCTTTTAACAATCAGATTACTCTGTCAAACATAATGCAATCTTGATAGTGAATGGTTAATAGCATTTCCATCACTCTCATATGTTCTCCTGGGTCCCAGGATAATGTGCAGGGACTTCGTCAAGTGATCTTCAGTTTACCTCAGAGCAGTTGAATCTGTCATGTTGATCTGCCTACCTCCCACTAAGCTAAGCAAAGCAAATAATTAAAAAAAATTTTTTTTAGCCTATCTGCCATTGTTGCTGCTTGTAATATATGTTGACTGAATCATTCCCTTAAAAATTTCCTTCAGTACCTTACGGATTCCCCCTGCTAATTTCTCCAGCAGAATTGAATAGCTCATAAGGATAATAATATCACCCATCTTTCTTTCTATCTATATCTTATAGTATTAATGGTATATAACTCCAATTTTCTGTCTGACATATAAATTGTGTCTACTGGTCTATCTATCTCTCTTTCTTTTACAGGTACTTTGGTAAATTACTTTCAATTTCTGTCAGAGATATTTGTTGAGGGCCTCTCTAGTAGTAATGGTAAATATGTTTTTAATTCCTGTCATCTAGCATTATCATGGTAGAACATGATTCCTTTATGATTTGTCAATTCTGACCGTTTTTCTTTGATTGCTTCCTCCAGTTTCATCACTTGTTGACAGTAAGCATCTGAATTGAACATTTGGTTCTCTGGAAGCAACTCAAAATATACAACACCTTTGTAATCCCACCAAATTGACAGCATGACCATTTTGATTCAATTCAGCTTTCGATGTGGTCTGTGTTGGCTCATTACACTTGGACCATGATCGTTTTTGATTGATGTTATTGTAAATAATCCATTTTCCATCACCAGTGATGATTTGTTTCAAAAAACGGTTGATTCCATTGCATTTGAGATGCATATTGCAAATATTGATTTGTTGTGTTAAGTGAATCTCTTTCAATTTATGTGGAGCCTAAATATCAAGCTTCTTAAAGAGTCCAAGACATTTTAAGTGATTTTCAATTGTTGTGAGTGATACATTTAATCTCTCTGTAATCTCTTGCACAGTTATGGCTTTAATTCAGTCATCATCAACTTGAGTAGGTCAACCAGAATGTCGATCATCTTTGAGTGAAAAATCTCCAGAACGGAATTTTTTAAACCATTTCTGATATGTGCATTCTGTTAAGTAATCAACACCATAAACTTCACATATCTTTTTGTGAGCCTCGGCAGCTTTCTTGCCTTTATGGAAATAAAAAATCAAAATATGGTGAAAATGTTTGTTTTTGTATTCCATGTTAAAAATGACACTAAACTAACAGCTGTAAACAAAATTATGTACAATTTGTTTCTAAATAACAGAGACCATCTTCCCCTGTGGGATGAAGTTAAAATATTAGACAGAGAACACCACTGGAAAATGCGAAAACTAAAGAGGCAGCACATATGCTAGGAGACAATACCCTTAGCAGATCTAGTGCAAATAGGAGTAGAATATGAGAACCAGTATTAAGAAAAGATAAAATACTAGGTTTATAAGCCCTAAAATTTACTCTATAATTGCCCACAGGCATATAGCATAGTGGTTAAGAGTACAGGCTACTAACCCCAAGATTCTGAGTTCAATTCCAAGCAGTGCCTTTGAATAAATAATGACATCAGCAAAAAAATACCTTAGGAATGAGAAGCCGGGGTTAGGTTCATAATTCCACCAGGACACCTGATGAAGGCTGGAGAGTAAATCAGCCGAAACGTGATGGTAACAAAAAACAAGATGAGGACACATATCCATCCAATGTAAATAATGAACTCTATTTTGCGGAAAACAAAATTACTTTCTTGCCAACCCAATATGGAATACAAAAAATGCAGAATAATACAGAATAAGATAAGAAAATATATAAATTCACAGCTCAACAGCTCTTGCAGAAAGCCTGGAGTTACATAATAATCATAATAACCACAAATTGCAGATGAAATATGCAAAAAGTTATGGGTATATAATCAGTAACTAGTCAGATGAAGATATTATAATAAGCTTAGCTCCTCTCATCAATAGAAGATTGAATTGCAATGATTAAGTGGAAATAGCCTAAAGGGGAGTGGGATGCAAAAACCTTGCAAAACTTCACAAGCATTTTCAAGTGTTTGAAGGTTTTACTTTGATTTCCCTAATGTGCCAATGCAGGCTTGGTGAAATTACATGAGTCGTCTAGATTGTATTTAGGGTTTTCATCAAGCTAACAGTTAGACATTATATAAGTTGTCCACAGTTTAGGCAGGTGGCTACTCAGACCACAAATTTGTGTACTTTACAACCAATTTAGAAAAGACAAATTGACAAGGACCCAGTAACTGAAAACAAATCCATCCTTCAGGGAACAAAGCGTTAAGATATTGGGTTACTGTACTAGTTAAGCAAGAATTGATAGGAGCCATCATCAAAAATAAGTGATAAGTTTCACTAAAAGGAAAAATCAGAAAGGCATTTGTTAGTTTTAGCAACAATATAAGTGCAGAGAATAATAGAAAAGAAAAGAAGTATTATTGTAAAAGATGTGCTACTTGCAAGAATGGTCCTCAACCAGTTCTTCAACATGAAACATAAAGAGTGCATTATCCAACTTAGGTTGCACGTGCTGAAACATGAAGCCACAAAAGTAATCCATTGGGCCCTGGTGCTAGAAACTACCACTAGACAAGGAACTGGATATTGTGAAAATCTGATTTCTGCTGATGAAGTGGTGGATAAGCTTGGCCAGTTTGACAAAGATTGCATAGTCTGCCCAATGAGCTATATTTCTAAATGCCACACTTATTCATGTCTGTCTTGGCAGTTGTCCACTTCAAGTAGCAACAGACTGGGAGGATTCCCAGTTGAGTGAGCAGGGGAGTAGTGACACTACTGAGGAAGGATTCAAACCTATAACTCTGTTCAACACAGAGTTAAACATTGTGCTTCTCATGGTGTCTAAAAACTGGCTTGATTTTCTTTAAGGTCTCTCCATCACGATATGAACAGTGCCTAATAAGGCAGTTTTTTTTTTATAGTGCTGATATCATATTTGATTTTAAGTTGAACAAGGAATTGTAAGAGTTTCTGAGACAGACCCCAGTGTTCTAACCAGTACAGGAATAATGTTAGTAGTGGTATTCTACATTCATTCTAGTTTTACCTTCATCTTTGCAAGGATGGTAATTGTTTTGACCTCAGCTACTAATTATGGTCACCTGGGATTGCTATAGCAATAATGAAAGTTTTGTAGGACTATTTGACCATCAATGTAATGTTTGGTCCAGAATTTTAGTACTGTTTGTTTTCCATGACTGACTTTGACCTTTGTGTTCATACTATTTCTCATGTATTTCTAATCCACAGAGCATACAGAGATTCCAGCAATGGTAGGCTTTGTATTTACATTGTGCAAATATCTCACATCCACTGACAATATGCGTCACATTTTGAACATCTTTCCCACAAAAGTGGCACTTATCTCTTACAGTAATCTTGTACATAGACTTCTTTATAGAGGTGGTTGCATGAGCCTGATCCTGAGCTGCAACAAGACTTTGTTTCCCTCATTAGTTCTCCCCTCCCTAACCATGTATTCAATTTTCACACTCTAAGTTGCCCTTTCAAACTCTACACCTTTTCCTTCACTGCCCTTATATTATATTAAAGTTGATTCAATGAACTACATGGAATCCCTTACAGAAAAAAACACAAGAATTATTTTTGATGAGCATTTCCCTATTGCAATATTTTTGTTCTTAGATGCAATATTTTTGTTCTTTGTTCTATATCATATTGAACCCTAAGAATTTGATGAGAAGTATCTGGTTTCAGTAAATGAAAAGCAATCTGCAAGTGCTGTTTGAACAGCAATTCAGCAAGAGAAGCTCCAGCTGTTGAATGCAGAGTAATTCTAAAAGAGAACAAGAACCTGTCGACCTTAATTTCTAATTATTTTGTTAAGGTTATTTCTACAGATATTCTGTAGAAATTATAGCTAGCACTGATTTTTGCTATGTTTCACATCAAGACATCAGGTGCAAACAAATAATGAGATCGAAGACAAAAATGGGTAATAAGTGTATATGTCATATTTCAGTGGGGTTTTGCTTCTTCATCATCACCCATCTAACCCATTCTTGCCTCCAAACACATTGCTTATATAGCCACCGCATACAGAGGTGTTAAGTTATTGGATGTAGCAATTAGTATGTAAAGACTAATGATTTGTAGGTACATGGTATTTTGCTATGCAACCATAATATACTATAAAGCATATTAAATGTTTTTATAAGCCAATACCATGTTCTGCTGCATTAGCAGTGCTCTCTCTCTCTCATATACACACACACCATCAACATTACTCTCTCTGTCTCTTCACACTCACTCACAAAAGCAATTCATATACACACCACACATTCTGTCTCGCACACCCCATCAAACACACACACACAGACACAAGCACATCAATTCTTCCCTCTCAAGCAACTTCAAACTTCACTCATACAACCACGCCTTCTCTGTCTCTTGCTTTCACACCGACTTCAAATTATCCCCCTTTTTCCCCAACCACACATTAAAAAAATATTTTCACTTGTCTGGGCATTGCTATTACAGACAAATTCACAACAGTTCAACTCGAGAGATAAACACAAACCACCTCATCCCAGGTCTTCCTGGGCCTACCTCTTCCACAGGTTCCCTCAACTGCTAGGGTGTGGCACTTTTTCACACAGCTATCCTCATCCATATATATATATATATATATATATATATCCAACTGCATTGCCAATTCAAAAATTGTTATCTTTCTTACATTACTCATATAAACATGAGACCAAAGAAGCTTAATTGTTAATTTTCCGTCTTGGCCCAACCTGCAAAAAGACAGGATGATCATGATTGGAATGTCTTTAATTATAGGCAGCATAATATAGGTGTTGATAAAATAAGTACCAGTGGAGCACTGAGGTCAATGCTATTGACTAATACTCTCCCTCAAAATATTGCTCAACTTGTGCCAAAATTAGAAAGAATTATATTGTTATGTATTTGATTAGGGCATATTCAGGAGCTAAATAACATTGGAAATGAATTTTTTTTTATGCACATGGAACAGAAAGCAACACACACAGACCACTATGTCAAGGCGTGCCACCCAATTATGTTGGATTAAACAAAAGTCTATGAGACTGAGAAAAACATATCTGCTACTCCGGGGTTATATTTTGATCCTAGACATTCAATCAGATATATTCATACCCAAAGCTGGCAAGGGTGATGAGCTTTGCAGAAACAAATTATTGTTATTAATTAATTTAGATAGTGAGCTGGCAGAATTGTTAAAGCCTTCCTGTATTTGTCCCTAATCTATATAATCTGAGTTCAAATTGCAACAAGGTCAACTTTGCCCTTCATTCCTTCAAACAAAATACCAATCAAGTGCTTAATCAGTGGTATCAACTAACCCTACCGCTCTCAAATTTCAGGTCTTGTGTCCTATAAAGAAATATTTGGAAAATTTCCCAGGAATGCCTCCAGTATAAAAAGCAATATAAAGTGCTGGCTAACATACTTAATGTAATAAACCAAAAAGTATTTCTCATCATTTAAAATTAATGTGTAACAATAAGAAAATTAACTGGTGTTGAAGACAATTCTTGTCAAAAACGACAAGGAAAAAACTCTGTAATTTAGATTGATTAAAAATTAACTAACAATATACAGCGGATAGTGAGTCTGACTTTTGGTATGTATGGTGACAACTGTGGTTTCATTACACTTCCTCGGTGAAGAATAGTCTGATACATAAATAATTAAGATCAGATTCTTGAAATAGATATTAAGAATCTCATAGCATTAACAGGAATAATTCTAACATAAGATTTACTCTACATATTTTGGACAAGTGTCTTCTACGATAATCTCAGGTTGAACAATACCTTGTGAATGAATTTGGTAGATTACAAACTGTATTAAGCCAATCTATCATATATATATATATATATATCTGACTCAGAATTTCATATTGCCGTTTGTCGGACAATTGTGATCAAGACTTGATCACAACTGTCCAATGAACAGAAATGTGAAACTCTGAGTAACAGTTTTTTTATAATGGTTTTGCAGCTTTCATAAAAAAAAAAGCATATTACTCCTTTGGTATTCGAATACTATTTTTTCCACCTTGTTTTGCATTTATGTGCTTATTCATGCATATATATATATATGTGTGTGTGTGTGTGTGTGTGTGTGTGTGTGTGTATAGACCATGTAGCAATCTACGTGCTTTTATCCCAATTATTCATTTCTTTCTCTTCCTCGTCTCTGGACTGTCTTCCACTATCCAGTGAAAAACCATGCTTGAGATGTCCAATTTTTAATTTTCCGTCTAAAACTTTGATTGAGAGTCTAGTTAATATATTCCCTGTGTACATCCATTTGACTTTTGCTGTCTTTGTTTTCA
>JAOPJW010002798.1:59316194-59327013 GCA_027122535.1 Octopus maya | reverse complement strand
AAATATATTTCATGCTTCTGCACATATTTTCTAATAAACTGAAAAGGAGTGTGATAATTTGTTATGCCTAAACGTAGTATTTTTATGTTTAGTTTACATCAATAAAGTTATTTATTTATTTATGCATTCATTTACTGAGAGTTTAACTTTGGCATTTAGCCAGTATTTCAAAACTAATTTAGCTACTATAGTAGGTTCAATGTAAAAGACATTCATAAAAAAAAGATAAAAAAATATTTTTCTATTATCACTGATCCTCACCTTTTCCTCAAAAAAATTGACAAAAGTGTCTTCAAGTTAAAAGTTAATTCTTCAATAAGAAAAAACAAAAAAACACATAGGTCAGAATATTTCTCTAAAATCACATATACATATCCCAGTATAACAATCATTCATTCGCATGCATATCCTTTTGTATGTAGCACAAGAGAAAACCATTGTGTCTTTGTTTCTTCACATTATTGAATATATTTCATATGAGGAACATCTTATTGCACTCAATAGGAAATGTTTCATCATATAGGCTGCATATTAAAACACTCCTTTGTAAATTAGTTTTTTTTTTCTCTCAAGGTGGATATATTAACAATGAAATATAACCACACAAACCTGGTGGAAAAGTTTCAGCTTAAGCACTGCTTTCAATTAAATTCCTAATTTGCAGATTGTCAGATGCTGTGAAATGTCTAACAATTATAGAAAAAAAAGTTGATATTAAAATTGATAATTAAAAGTGGAATTTTAATCAAAGTTTTCTTGCTTTCCTGAAAATTGTCATGTACCATTTCTTCCAATAACATTTTAATCTACAAGAGATGTTTTATGTTTGCAAGACACTGAAAGAAAAACAAAATTTGAAAAATGTAGGTGATTTAGAAAACATTAATGTTGCTGTTATTTCAATGAGGTTAATTTATGTATATCCCAAATAGAATAAAATTTTACGTTGATTAAATATTCAAGTTTTTGTTAATACATTTTTTGGACTAATTAACATCATTTCTTTTTTACAATGAAACTTTTTTTAAGTAATATTTACATCTATGCTACATTTCTATTAATAATGTTTCCAGTTGTCATTGGATACTTCATTCTTACATGTATGTCTAATTACCAGATTGGATTTGAACAAATCTATTTCTAAGCTAATGGTGGTAATGCTCTTATTTATTATGTCACAAACATACTGTTATGTTGCCGCTGTTGTAGACTTAATCCTTCACTCAGTTTAACATCACCACCTAGTCCTTGGATACCTTTAACAGAATCCAATCTGTTGCAAGCATTCAGGTTCAATCTCCAGACTGGTAGTAGCAAGTAAGGTATCCTCTCTTGAAGATCCTATAAAAGGCCAAAGAACTACCCTTCCTCATTGACTAATAGATAATAATAATAATAAAAAAGAGAGCCCAGGCCTGATCAAATAAACATATGACCAGAGGTATTCAACCAGGATCATCTAGACTTTCTTTTTTCAGAAACAATATTCACAACTTATTGTAACTTCTTCCAGTGACAAATATACTACTCAACACAGATTAGTTAGTTCAGTTTACTACAGACCCGATCTGTTGATATAGCAAGATTCCACCCAGATGTAAAGTAACATGGTGGTGGGATATTACTGTAGAGTTATAAATGCTAAAAGAAAAGCCTGGCAATACCAGAAGAAGGTGGGGGACAAAGAACAACATTAAGCACATAGAAGAGAAGCTAACCAACAAAATTATATAGCATAAAGAGAAACAAAGCTAGAGTTTGTAATGAGATGGCCAGAGATGTGATGTGCACCTGACTGCAAAACTAGACTTTTAATTTGAGTAAAGACACTGTTAGGAAAAAGTGTGCTCAATATGATATGATGCATTTACCCTAGCTGACACTGAAAAGAAAGAGGCTGGAAAATGTGACTACAGGAGGTTATTGAATGTGAAAAATACGTAAGAGGAACTATCTCAAGAATTTTTATCAAAGGAACCAGCAATTAAGGCAGTATGATGAAAAGCAGATAGCAGATCTAAGAGGGATAGTTGGTGAGATGCTGACAATATCTAGTAAAGTAGTTAGTCAGTCACTCACTCACTCAACCAGACACAGGGACATACCCAGATGACTGGCAAAATGGTATAACCATCAACTACTACTAATACAGGGATAAAGAAAATGCTTTAGAAAGAAAAAAACTGCAAACTAATGGACCAAGTTATGACGGTAACAAAGAAGCACAATTGATTAGGACTAGAAACAGTTTAGAAGTAAACAGTTTGTATTTGTGCCAGGCTGGATTACAATTAATGCTTTCTTCCTAATGAAACAACTGCAGGAGAAGAAGTTTTTAGCTAAGAGTAAACATCTCTACCTAGCATTTTGTTTATCTGGAGAAGATCTTTGACAGGGTACGAGAAGCTGTAGTCTGTTAGTCTCAAAGAAAACAAGCTGTGTGAGTACTGCAATTCATGAACAGAGATGTTAGCTAAGTGAATGTTGGTAACGAGTGTGATAAATTTAGTGTGGAGGTATGCTTTGATCTCAGCTCCTCTTACTTCTTAGACATAGACTGGTTGCCCATGCTGATGACCTAGTATTGACAGTAGATTCTGTGAAGGATTTAGAAGAAATTTCAGACATAGAAACAAAACCTGGAATTGCAAGACACCTGAGTAAACTTAAAGACTAAAGTTTTAGTAAATAGCAAAAAAGCAAGTGGCAATGCTTGGCATACAAAAGAGGAGTGAGAAGAATTCCTTACAGAGTATTCAATTCTATATTGCTGTGCACAAGAGGTGTACAAGGATCACAAGCAAGATAACAGCAAAAAGGTTTTACATATAACACATGTAGTTGGACGTCAGAGCACCAGTAAAATTAACTCCTTTTAATGCTTAGAAGGCCCCACAAAAATTGGTTATAGCTTCCATTACCAAAGCAACCTAATCAGTGATGAAGAGAAGTGCTTCAAAAGGATAATAGTCAGAATAAGAATAGGGTGAAATAAGTTCAAGGCACTATTGCGTTTGCTGACATCAAGGGCATTCATTCTCTCTCTGAGTAAATGTAGATTAAACAATGCTTATATACAAAGTGTGAAATTACATGGTAGTGAGATTTGAGTTAATGAATGCAGGGGATTTGAAAAAACAAGTCAAAAATTAAATAAGCATGCTCTGTTATATGTGGAATATTAGTATGAATGAACTACAAGGTATATATGAGCTTAAAAGAAATACTGGACACAAAAGAAATCAGGTGTGGTCTGCAAGATACTGAAGTGATATAGTTATGTAATATGCATGGATACTAGTAGTCATATAAAAGAGGTATCAGGAGATCTAAGTGGCTGGAAAAGGAAACTTCAAGAAGACATGATAGAAGTGAAGAAAGCTAACGACAGGGTGCTGACAAAGGAACAATAAATGGTGGGCTACTGGGTTGAAGAAAACCTTTTTAATACAAGCAAACATGGAAAGTAGATGTAAAATGTTGATTTATACATACAACTACATTGGGCAGTGACTCTTCCTTTAATACGGTAGGATGTGATTTGAAGACGTATTTAACTAGACAAATAGTTAATACAAGATAATTATTTTGATCATTCTCTGATATACAACTTATTTTGTTGCCAAATTTTTGTCTTCGTGAAGTCAGACAGAAATAACCCTGCTATATAGTTTAGCAAACCATAACATCCTAAACACCTTACTTCTATGTGATTACTTAACTAGACCTGTAAGATAATCATCACTCAGACAAAGCTGGTTCACTGAATAAAGCACACTCTGATGTGCTTTGATGTCAACAAGGAAGTTACTGTCTCATTCATTGACAATAGATGCTCTATCTTCAAAAGAGAGAGAGAGAGAGAAGGACACAATGGATGAAGTAGTCACAGATACAAAATTTATCTGAATTAAAAAAGGAGACAGTCATTGCCAGAAAGCCCTGATGAGATGTCTGCTTAATCAGGGAGGAATTAACTCTAAACAACCCAAATTTTCACACAATGCTTGCGTTGGTCCAAGGATATTGTAAAATACATTTTCTCAAGATGCTGAACAGTAGAATCAAATCCGGTACCTCACAAATACAAGATGCATCCACTTCTTTATTGTTAGCATCTATCAAGATTATTAGATTTTATATTTAAATTTTGATGTTTTTAATAAAACGATAACTTAAATATGATTTTATTAAGTTGAACTAATGAATATCTGAATCTATTTTAACTTTCAGGTAACTTACCAACAGTTGAAGTCTTCTTGCTGCCATTATTTTTCATTTTTATATAGGGCGTGGTGAGTGCAGAGCTTTAACTTGTAGGCCCAATGGAGGATAATTAACACAGTTGGCCTTAAAATCAGCTTTTGTATTGTAACTTATACGGTAGTAGGCATTTTCTCTCTGTGTGAAAATCATTATAACTTGTCTGAAAAAGAAATATAATTATATATAGAGGCTGGTAAATATTACAACATGGCCCTAGTCTAAGGGTTATCTTAAGCAATAATAATATTCCAGTCTCAAGAATGCGAAGAGGCCATTGCAAGTGAGGGCTATCAACTGTCTTAGTGTTGTTCACCTCACAATGCACAGTCTCTAACTCACATATAAATTAAAAATGCTTTGTCCGATACTTTTTCAAAAAAACAGGAAAGGTATATACAGAGTCTTTTTGCCTGTAAGATTAAACTCTCTCTCCTCTCTCTCTCTCTTTCTGTGAGCGAAAGAGAGAGAGAATGGCAAGAAAGAGAAGAGACAAACATAAAATAACTATATGAATGACCATGTGCACAAAAAAAACATAAAAAGTGGAACAGTAGAAACAAATATAGTAATTAGTACACTCAACAGTCACTCAGCATGCTGAAAATAACAGTTAATTTCTACTATATTTAAAATTTATAAAAAAACATGAGATAATAGTCATTCTAGAAATCCTTAAAAAGATTGTCCAAATTTTTTATAGCAACACAGTATGGTTAAGAAGTTCACTTGAAAGCCATGTGGTTAGGGCCTTGCAGCATGTACACTATTGGCTTGTATCCTTTAATACAATCATAGGGGTCAAGCAATACTATGTAAGTGCAATTTGAAGACAGAAACTGAAAGAAGCTTGTCAATTTTTGGTGTGTGTGTGAGAGAGAGAAAGAGAGAGAGAGAGAGACAGACAGACAGACAGAGTTTGTATTTCCTCTTATCTTCATGTGTGCTTGCTGAGTGTAGACAAAAGCCTTACTGTTCATACAAATGATTGAGTTTTGTTTGAAGTCCACCACAAAGGCAGGACTGGGATTCTTGATAAATCTTGGGTGTTATGTAATATTTTTAAGCAAAAGGCTCATTCAAAATGGTGGTGTCTGTTTCCAGTTCACCATATAACCAATATTGCCATGTCCAGGTTATTTGTTGTTTGATAGACTGTGAGATTATTACATTGCCTAGAAGGAAGCAATGTAAGGACAACCATCCATAAAAAAACGCTGGTCCAAAAACATGGATGTTAAAACAATACTATCGACAATGATGGTGATGATATAATCTGCAAACACTTTCTTTTCCACACATCCTGAATACTCTCGCTCCATTTTCATCAACCTATACTCTTAGCCTTACAGTGTCCTAAATATATATTTCAGAATTCTAAGTAACCCTCATCACTCAGCTCATATCACTCACCATTCATTCTTGCTTACTACACTGTAAAGGGGCCAGCAAGTGAGCAGAGACAAGTGGCAATTACACCCCTTTAGTCATGTCCTTCACATAACTTCCCTAGTGTTGGTCCAATAGGAAGAGCATCCAGGACACTGTAAAATGTTTGGTGTTAGAAAGAACATCCAACCAGCGGAACTAAATCAAAAATTAAATGCAAGAAAGATGCAGCCCTTCCAACTCATCTAGGTGATCGGTAACATCAGTATTCTTGAACTCTTCAATTCCATTCTTTTCTGCTTTGTCAATCATCTCCCCCACTTCCCCCAAATCATATAATTTGTCACCCTCAACCACTATCCAACCCTCAAACCTACCTCTATTTTCTACAGATGTCACCTACGCTTTCCTATTTTTCTTCTTTAACATTCAGCCCTTCCCCCATTCTCCATCTCCAACACATTCATGCAACTTCTACTCATTCATAGCCCATTTTCTATCCCCACCATCCACATGTTTTTCTGTCTTGACTCACTTCTACTTTGAGGATCCATTCTGACACCACACCATTGATATTCTTATTTCGTCCCAATTCCACTATGGTCACACCCACCCTCTCTTTGAATAGCTATTTTACCACCATTGCACCAATAAGTAGCCATATAACTCCCGTCCTGTTTTGGTCCCTTCCCTCATACTTTAATGCCTCATCTAGCACACAGCCACCTCACCCTCTACTGTAGCTCCACTCAGTCAATAGGATTTTTAGTCCTGCCAGCTGCATGGCAACCTTGCTAGAGCTAGTGTAAAAAGAAAAATTAAAAAACCCAGTACACTCTGACGTGTGTCAGTGTTTCAGTCATAAGGCTGTATCCATGCTGGAGTAATACCTTGAAATCATTACTGGATTCCACTGACCTCAGTAATTATTTCAGTGTGGTGATTATTTTCATCATTTAATGTTTGCTTTCCACGCTGACATGGGTTGGATGCTTTAACAACAAACTGGTGAGCTGCAAAGGCCATACTGAGCTCCGTCATTTTTGGTATGGTCTATATGGCTGGATGTTCCTCTTAATGCTAACCTCTTTACAGAGTGTACTGGGTGCTTTTTTGGCATCAATGGTACAAGGTTGCCACGTAACTTGTAAGACAGAAAAGAATTGAGAATGGAGAGAAGGTGAAGATGAGTGGCAGTACGCCAGATGTTGAAAGGCTAAAGTATGCTCGAGGGATAAGCACAGGTGTCTTGCTATAGTGGAGGTATACAGGTGAGGGGGAGAAAAAAATAAACAAAGGTAGTGAAGGGATCCTAAAGCAAACTCTCAAGGAATAAGGATGGGATGAGAAAGAGTGTGATAAGGTAATAAACAAATGGAGGTGGAGCTTAGTGGGTGAAGAAGAAGGAAGGAAGGAAAGGGTGTAAATGATGGGAAAATAGCAGTATGCAGAGAGATGTCAAGTGAGGGATAAAGGAGTGGCTCAGGAAAACTAGAATATAGAAAGTAATACAATGATGTCTAATTAGGTGTAGCAAGTGTGGAAAGGGAGAGAGAGAAAGTGAGATACAGTGGTGGGGCTATGATGGTGGATATGAGAGGTAATGATAACAGAGAGGGGTTTAGAATAGAATATAATAGAGCTGGTGTGGGAGAAGAGCAGTGGCTAAAGGCAGAGAAAAGAAGTAATTGGTTGAAATGGTTTGGGTAGTTCAGGGGTGGGGGAATACTGTTTGGAAGGGTATGGGATGTAATACATACAATATTGCTTGCAAGTGAGTACAGCAACCACATAGTACCATAGATGTTATGAGAGGAATGGTTGATATGTCAGGGAGAGAGGAGTGGGTACATGGCCTCATACATACAAACATATCTGAGTGGTTTTAGGATATCATTTTTACCATAATGGCCTCGAGTCAGCTTGGTCCTTTGTTATCTCCTCTGTAAGGCTCAACATCTTGAAATCAGCCTTCAATATCTCAACCCATGTCTTCTTGGGTCCACCTCTTCCATAAGCTCCAGCCACTTTAAGTGATCAGCACTTGTTTATGCAATGAGACTGTCCTCATCCATATGTGTCACAGGACCAACCCAATGCAGTCTTCTCTCTTGCATGCTAGATCTGATTCTTCTGACGTCAAACTTTTCTCAATACATTTGCAATTTGTTGTACATGCACATTAATACTGCACATCTAACAGAGCATAGTAGTTTCATTCCATTCTAGTCTTTGCATGTCATCTGCATTCAGGGTCCATATCGCACTACTAAATAGCATCACTATACACACACAAGCATCATATAATCTGCTTTTCATTTGGAGAGAGAGAGAGAAACCTTCTGTTGCTAACAGGTAATAGCTCTCTGAACTTTTTCCATTCTAGTAACTAAACTTTTAGAATATCCTCCTCCATTGCTAATTAGGTAACAAAAACTAGCTATTACCTCTCAAGGCATCCAGAGAATTTAAGAAGACCAATATCCTATAGGAACTTGGACTTTATCACACCTGTACATCTTCTGCCACCAATAAAATCTACTTTTTCCATTAAACTTCCTGCAATTTCAGAGTACCTCTTGTGAGTCCATAGCTTACACTAGATACTTCGCCTTTCCTACATGGTGAGAGGGCCATTTACCCGCACAGGATAGGGTCCTGTCTGTTTTCATGCTTACTAGAAACTTTACTCTTTCCTAAGTTAAATTTAAAACTCTTTGGTTATAGGTTTTGCTTTCACACTTGCAATTTCTTTTCTAATTTTTTTTTTACAGATTTTGCTGAGAGGAAGAACATCAGCATATAGTAGCTTCCAGGAACAGCCAGTCTTAAATTCCTCTCTAGAGGAAAATAGTGAAGAGGAGGGGCCAAAAAAGCAAGCTTTGGTAAATGCCTACCTACACACTAAATTTATCCTAGCTAATGAGAAAAAGGGACAACAACAATGACAACAGCAAAGAAAATGAACTCACCGATGCAATGGAGGTACAGTATCTGCTGTAGTAAACGACCCTCTACTTGACACAATGTTTCTGGACTTATCATTTCCATTAATATATACTGTTACTGGAGTATAACTGGAATTGTTTTCTGCCATAATTATTGTTCCTACTTTTGAGAAACAATATATCTGAACATCTTCAGCAATCTGGGAAAGAAAAAAAAAAAAGAATCACTGTAAAGTATTTGTTACTCTATAAGGATTCTGCCATTCCACCATCCTTACTGATAATTAAAAATAATAATAATGCTTTCTTTATTTACCACTCAGGGTTCACAAAAATCAGTGGGGACAGTACAGGACAATAAAAAGTGGGATTAGATAGAGAAGTGTGGAAAAAGTAAAAACAGTAATAATATAAATTCTAATAATGAAAAATTCTCCAACAGAGGGAGACTTCCTAGGGCTGCTCATGGAGACCCCACTAAACTACTAACCACTAAGGCAAGTGCTCTCTCCATATGGCCTTCCTTCAATCTATAAGTACATGCTTAGTGTAGGTTAGTTCAGCCACCTTCCAAACAAAAAATTGCTGGGAGACATCACTTCCCTCAACTTTCTTTTCAAGTGAAACTTGATAAAGTTGATGAAGACTTGCGCAAAGAAGAAAGTATTGGTCTAGACATTTTAACCTGGTTCACCACACAACTTCTTTTTCTACATTCACATGATAAATAAACACTGCCTGCCCTTCTTGGCCAAAGGAATGTGGAAATACAGTCTTCAGAATAGATTCAGCTGATAGCCAGACCCATCCTGCACATTAAAGCAGCTGTCTGACATGAACCAACAAGTGAGCAATGCTTGCACACTGGATGAGAGAATGCAGAACAGTCTTTTTGCTGTGTGCACATCTGAGACAAACCCAGCTGAGTTGACACCAGACTGGCTCTAAAAGTCAGTACATAGAGAGAAAAGACATGAGTGAACACCCTTGACAGACAAGGTATATGATACTGAATGTTTCTGGTAAGTAACCATTTACCCAAACTACCAAGATGTTGCTCTACATTGTGGCAATCCAGTTACAGAACAGGGAAACAAAACCGCCAAGCATTAGTAATGAATCCTATCCCAGGCTTTTCATTGATCCAAATTCATCAGGACCTCATCCATGTTAGCGTCTTAACCCATTGAGTATGATGCATCACATGAGGTGGAAGTTGTGGTGGATAGATCTGATTGGGATGTTATTCGGTCCCTCTTGTTTGAGTCCTTTCTTATCAGTACCACTGCTCCTTAACTCACTGATCTAGGAATTTTCCCATTTTGCTGAAAGTTGCAGAAGATATATGCTTATAGGCTACCAAATGATTCTGGCATAGAAAAGTAAAGCTTGTAGGGCAGACCATCCAAACAAGGCAATTTCCCTCCTCCATGCAGCCCATTCTTACATTGTAGACTACCATTCATCTCAAACAGTTGGGCAAAGTGCTGCTGAAATGCAGCACATATCTGCTCAGGCTATTTTGATCCACAAAAGACTGAATTGTGGCTTTGTTTCCATGTTGCACCCCTGCACCTCATTTCTTAGAGCAAATGCCTTAGCTCTGACAATGCATCCTTCATGCTTAGCATTGAAGAATTGATCCACGGCCAATTTTGTCATGAGCACATCAGTTATGATGCATTTTCTGAGTGCTTCTTCTAAGTTTTTAACTAAGTTTACCCTCTATTTCTTTCTATTGCCAATGCCTTACTAATGCCCTTTTCAGTTCAAACCACTATTTGTCGTTGATGACTAACCTTGTCATGCCAGGTGTGATGCATTCAGCTTCCAGTAGCCAGGTCCTTGCCTATCTAAGTTGACTGTGCAGATCACAAACTTATGGTTATGTAACCGATGATCTTAAAAAGTGTACAACTTATGCTAACCTTATCTACTGATCTACAGATTATCTAGATATGACTTAGATGACCTGATGTGGTTCATCCATGTCCACACTAGCACATTTGGGAAATCCAATCAGTATCTGTCAGACAATTGAAAATGTCTAAGCAGGTTTACAAGGCTCTTGTACACCCCTCATCAAACAGCTAGCCCCACACAATCTAAATGTGCATCCAAGATAGCATTCCAGTCACTCATTAGCATTATAGGTTAAGACATTCTCAGCAAAACCTCCAGAGGGCTGAAGAAATCTGGCTGTCCTTCCCTTGTTGGGG
>JAOPJW010002798.1:57298211-57311096 GCA_027122535.1 Octopus maya | reverse complement strand
TCCTGGTAAATTGCATCTGTTTTAACGATATTATCTGATCAATTTTTTAATTTTGAGAGTATGCCTTTGTATGTGTGTTTTATATAGCACTGGTCTGTTACAAAGTTAGGAAACCTGAGAGTACTTGTCATAGACCTGCATTTTTTTTTCCGGCGCCATAAAGGAAATACGAGCATCTATCACATTATTAGAAAGCAAGTTCTAATTCGTCACGATATTTGCGCGTTATTTGTGTAATTTTGTCAGTTATGATCCTTCAGTGCGCAGAGTTTACACTTGATAAATAGCACCAGTAGTGCATGATGTCTTTTGACGCAGAAATTGCACAATAATTCTACATTCGAAATCTTCCACATGACTTCAGAGATCCGGCGTTAAAGATTTTCAACTAACGAATTCTCCGAATCATCGACTGTCTAGTTTAGGTTCAATAAGATAAACGTTGCTCATCTACTGACTTTGTGTTATGGACCGTTTAGCTAGATTAGTAAATTAACCATCTATGTAAGTGTCTTCAAACAAAACCGTCGAAGCAGTTTCGTTATCGCTGAAAGATATTAAGATTCCGGCTGAAATACTGGTCCCATACAAGTGAGCGTCAAAGGTTATACGCTTGATGCCAAGCATGTCGTGTGAAACAAATGTAGTTTCAATCAGCTTCATTTTATTACAGCCGAGAAATTCTATTCTGGATTAACCTTTTACTTCATTGAAATAGTTTATACATCTTTATTTCTCATTTACTGAATGATAAATAGAGTACAATGGAGGTGCATGGCTTAGTGGTTAGAGTGTTGGACTCATGTGCGTAAGATTGTGTTTTCGATTTCTGGATCTTGAGCATAACACTTCATTTCTTGTTGCTCCAATCCACTCACCTAGCAAAGTAAATATCTTTGTAATGAACCGGTGTCTCCTCCACGAAAGCGAGCAGGATATACGCCGGGAAATCGACCTTATAGTTCTACAGGATAAAGGATCTTTATTCTTTTTATTTTTATGTAGAATACTGATTTCTCGCATTCATGGCATAAACCCACACATGAAAGTGAATAAAGTGTGTGTCTATGTGTACGTGTGTGTGTGTGTGTGTGTGTGTGTGTGTGTGTGTGTGTGTGCCATTGTTTAGTTTTATTTCAAGATTTCTTGTCAATAGAGAAAGAGTCGTTTTCTAAACTAGATCCACGGCTCCTTCATTGAAATTTCAACATCAACAACAAGGTATTTTTGTTTGTATGTATGTATGTATGTATGTGTCTTTTGTTATTAATTATCATAAATCTTCCACTGAGGAGGGAGCCAGTTTCCACAAAGATACAAGGCTCCATCTTTGAGATGTAGTTAACACAGACAAATTCACATTTGGAACTTGAGAAAAAGACTTGCTTATATTAACTGTTCCGCTCACAGATTTGCTGAAAATCCCAACTTATCCAGATTCTCCTTTAAGCATTTACTAACAAAACCTAGTGCCCCAATTATTATTGTAAAACTACTATTATTATTATTTGTTAAAATTTCTACATTTTTAGGCATTTTCCTATTTTCACTTTTCTTTTCCTTCCTTCAAGTGAATTACAACATTCTTAGAAGAAAAGATATTTATCTAGAATAATCTTTTCTACTCTAGGCACAAGGCCCGAAATTTGGTGGGGAGGAGGCCAGTCGATTAGATCGACCCCAGTGTTCAACTGGTACTTAATTTATCAACCCCGAAAGGATGACGGGCAAAATCGGCCTCAGCGGAATTTGAACTCAGAACGTAAAGACAGACGAAACACCGCTAAGCATTTCGCCCGGCGTGCTAACGATTCTCCCAGCTCGCCGCCTTATTTATCTTGAATAATGTGTTGACTATGTGTGTTTGTGTATGTACATGAAATATTTATGTGGGTGTATGTGTTTGTACCTGTGATTCACATGTATGTGTGTGTGAGATTAGGTTCAAGTTCTCATAATATATGCTTGTGCATTTGCATCTATATGTAAATGGATTCAGAATAATGTGTGTGAATACGATTATGTTCATGTCATATGTACGAGGTCTGATCAATAAGTATCTGGACTGGTACTATAAAGACAAAACTACAACACGTACCAATTTGGCATTTAACCTCCTTCAAAGTAGTCCCCTTTGGAAGCCACATGCTTAATTTAGCGCTGCTTCCATTGATGGAAGCATTCCTGGAACTCGTTTTCTTGGATAATCAGCAGCTGCCTCGTCGCATTTACTTTGATTTCCTCGACGTCCTGACAATTTCCTTTCAAGCGGGATTTGATTTTTGAGAAGAGGAAAAAGTCGCAATGGGTAAGATCTGGGGAATGCTGTACCTAACCAAAACCCGCTGCAAAAGCTGCGCTGAATGGGCAGGTGTGTTGTCATGGTGCAATTGCCACTCACCGGACGCATGCAGTTGCGGCCTTTTCCAATGAATAGCATAAAACGTTACGGTAGCACTCCTTGTTCACTGTCTAAGGATAGATGAATGGTTGGTGAGAGCTGTACAGGGAAGCTATCGCTAAGGTGAAAGTTGGCAATGAGTAGAGCAAGGAATTTAGTTTACAGGTAAGAGTTCACCAGGGATTGGTTTCCAGCTCCCTCTTGTTTATCATAGTCCTCCAGGCCATAACAGAGGAATTTAAAACAGGATCCCTTGGGAGCTCATCTATGCTGATAACCTTGCTCAACTTACTGAATTATTGCCAGGAGTAGAACCAAGGTCTGGAATCAAAAGGCTTTAGAGTTAATTTAGGAATAACCAAAATCCTAGTAAGTAGGAAAACAGACAAATCACTTATCCTTTCAGTTCGATGGTCCTGTTCGATATGTAGAAATGGTGTTGGTAGAAACACCATACGGTGTATCCAGTGCAAGTGATGGATACATAAGTGGTGTTTGACAGTATCACTGGAAAGTTAATGGAGAAAGTAGTCTTTCTCTGTGGAAGATGTGCTACATATAAAACACTAGCAACGTACAGAAAATAGACTCCCTCCGCAAATGTCCGGAGTGGTTCTTAGAAATCATGGATAGTTTCCATTACTTCGGTAACCAACTTAGCAGTGGAAGAGATACTTCTGAAAGCATAGCTGCTCGAATAAGAACAGGCTGGGCAAAGTCCAAAGTGATGCAACCTTTGTTGATAACAAAGGGCCTCTCTCTCAGAGTGAAAAGTAGATTGTATAAAACCTGTGTACGAACAGCTATGCTACATGGCAGTGAGATATGTGCTGACTACTGAGGACATGCAAAGGCTTCATGGGTAATATGCATGTATGACAGAATGTGATTTGAGAGAAAATTTGGGCATACGAGACATCAGATGCAGTGTGCAAGAGAGAAGATTGCACTGGTATGGTCATGTGATGCATGAGGACGAGGACAGCTGTATCAAGAAGTGCTGATCTCTAATTATGGAGGAAATGTATGGAAGGTTTAGAGCCAAAAAGACGTGGAACGAAGCAGTGAGAAAGGATCTTCAGACATTGGGCTTCACAGAAGAAATGTCTAGAGGCCAAGACTTCTGGTGGTTTGTGCTTCAGAACACTCGTCAAGCTAAGTAAATTCGTGACTATCCATACATGCAAGCATGTCCTCTACATTCTTCTCTCAACCAAGGGATCCTACTCTTGCTGGTTCGTGAGTACTAGTGCCACATAAAAGCACCTCTGCTGGTCCTACATAAAAGCATTCATGTTGGCACCATGTGAAAGCGTCCATGCTGATGCTAGATTAAAAGAACTCTGTAAAATGGTTTTGACATATTACAAAAGATAACCAGACAAATGGATCCCAGGCAGCAGCATTCCAGCTGGCCAACTCCTGTCAAACATCCAACCCATAACAGCATGGAGAACGGACGTTAAAAGATGGTGATGATGATGATATATTTTATGTGTGTGCCTATATGTATCTGCTTATGATTTTTTATTTTATAATGTTCAATTTTTTAATACAATCCCATTTTATATTTTCTAGAAATTCAAAGAAATCCAGCCACTGCGCCTGGGTCATAGCTTCTGATGGCCCTGATGTTGTGAAATTATCAATAATTTACTCCAAACTATCAAAGAAAGAAGACTGTAGTGAAGAAAGTATAAGTGTTTATGATGGTAAGTCATCAACTGAACAAGAAGCAAATCTTCTGTATAATTCTGGAGATGGTTCACATTTCTAACAATGTCATCACATTCACACATTTAAGGACATCAACTACAAAATAAAAGGTTTCTGTCCACAGTGTCCTCTCATAACAGCTAGATACACTTAGTATCTTTTATATGTTGGCTTAAATAACATAAAAAGAAATTAATAGAGGTCAGTGGCAGGAATGTGCTCCAAGAAAATTCCAAAATCCTGTCCTTGTATGTAGTGAACTGGCAAGAGTCATTACAGCATTACAATAAATATCTTCTGATACTAATTTCACCTTCTGGTATTCCAAGTTCAGATTTCACTGTGCTCAACATTATTTTTCAACTTTATGGGGTTCAAAAAGTATTTGTCAAGACTGGTGTATTGTAGGATTATTTGGATGGAATGCTTTATGGAATGGTATTCCAATTCTTTGCATTCTGAGCTCAAATCCTACTGCATCCTCCTTGAATGCTACATTTAATCCACCTCCCAGTTGAGCATCAACTTTTGGTTCTCAATCATTCAGGTCAAGCCTTCTGTCCGAAGGTTCCTTTCCCTCCTGTCAGTTTCAAAGACTCTGAACATGGCCATTCACTCTATCCTTAATCTGACTAAGCAATAAAAAAAAAGATTTACCAAAATATTATATCATTGACAGTAGAGAAGAGGGTCTTGTTTAAAGGATTCATTTGATTGAGTTGTCTATAAAGAATGTGTGAAGTAATGGGGTAACATCTAAATGGTCCCTTGTCATTTTAGAGAAAGTCAGATCCCCCTCAAATTGCACCTGACAGGGTGAATAAATGAAAGGTAGACTGGATAATGTGGTCCTACACTGCCCAAACAAAAGTTCAATATGTCTGACCATGAATTAATGACTTCTGTCTCTTCTTTAGAAAAGCCAACATTGCAATCTCTCCATGATGATTCAAACCTGCTAGAAAGATCTTACAGTGGTAGTAAAGGACATGTTAGTTGACATAGTTTTGAGTTCTCAGCATATATGAAAATGACTGGATAGTCATGTATGGAAAGCTTTTGATCATAGGCTTGCTTGATCTGAACTCATTTAAGACAAACCAATAACAACAAAGAAAAAGTCGGTTGGCTGTGACCAAAATTCTTGTTCAGAATATAAATGCTTAAAAATTTTCAGAACTTGAAATAATGAATTTAGTTATGAATTTTTCTCAATACAAAACATAATTTTTTACCAATTTTACCATCTTCATTATATTAAAACAGTAAGGAATTTGTGTTTGTGACTCATGGCAAAAGTTAAATCTCTGCAGATGTTAACAAAAATACAAAATTTTAAAAAAAGGTGAAAATTTAAACATTTACCAGAACAAATGTGTGAGAAAAAAGATATATATGTACGTATATATGTATGTATGTATGTATGTATGGGTGTATGTATGTAAGTAAGTCTCTTCTATTTTTTAATTATTATAAATCTTCCACTGAGGAGGGAGCTACTTTCCAACAAAGATACAAGGCTCCATCTATGGGATGAAGTTGATACAGACAAATTCACATTTGGAACTTGAGAAAAGTCTTGCATATTTTTTACTGTTCCACTCACAGATTACACTTGTAATCTACGAATCAGCCAGTCAATGTATGTATGTATATATGTGTATGCAAGCATGTAGGTGTATGTATGTACGTGTGTATGTATGTATGCATATATGTATGCATACAGGCATCCATATGTGTATATCATTAAAATTTTCTACTGTACAAAAATAAATATTTTTGTTCTTTTCAGGTGATTTAGTACCAAACCGCTTTCTCGGAATGTCCTGTGGAGAGGCAAAACCATCATATACATCAACAGGGAAAAAGCTAATGGTTATATTCTCTTCAAAGAGCTCAAATGGAAGTCACGGCTTCTTAGGATCCTATTATTCTGTTCCAAGTAAGTTTATATCAGCTTACTTTCTGCAATGATGTTCCTTGGCTGTGAATCTAATTGCAAATGTTTATTATTTGATAATAAATATACTCTGAATCAAAGTACATCTGTACACTTGCATTTGTACACCTGCCTGCATTTTTGTGGAGTCACAGTCAATAAAATGCAATTAACTAATTTTAAAAAATACATTATTACATTACTCTAAACATCAATGTGAGTAGCATTATTGACACTGGCATTTAGCTGTGCATTTTAGTTTGTCTGACACTGGTTGTGAATACAAGTAGTCAAATAAGATGTTTTAATTTTGCCTCAAAGCATGTCTCACGCTGGTGCTGCTCATTGGTGCTGCCAAGAAAGTGAGAAATTGTGCTTATTTCGTCTTCGGGTTATGGCTGATACTAAGGTTTAAATGGGTCTCAAATAGGTTTTACTCTGGGATTTATTAATGCCTCCAAGTATGCAAGACATTAGTGTGTATTTGTCCCTAAAAGTATGTAAGAGTGTATTTCTAGGTTGTTCATGTTTAGTTTCTTCAATAAGGGCACAAGTTTTTCATGGTTTACCACCAAAAATGCACGTTTGGACTCACCAAATTTCATTTTAATGTCTTTAAAGAATTAGGCTATTTCATACAAACACACACAGACAACATAAGCACACTCATACGAACTCATTCAGACACATGAACACAAACTTTCTCTCTCTCTCTCTCTCTTTCTTTCACTCTTTCTTTCTTTTTCTCTCTCTTTCTCTCCTGCTTGCTTGCTCTCTCTCTCTCTCTCTTACACACATTCATATGCACAAACATATCCTGTCACATAGTGTTAAGTCTGTTCCTATGGAAACAATCAATTACAACTTCTGCTATGTCAGCAATGTTCGTTTCTGATTGGTCAAGATTACATAAGTTTAGAGTCTTGTTACTTTTCCATTAATACTTTCTTGGGAAAATTAATGTGATCTTTGTCATCATCATGCAAATCTACTTAAGTTTAGAAAATTTGAGATAATTCTAGTGACTGGAAAGAATTTAAAACGCTTCAATCTCTATTGATAAAAGAGATTTTTTAACCAGTGTCCTGTAATAAGATCTGGGCTTTGGGATGTCCTGTGTAGCAATTATTCATTACTCCTTCAAGCAGTGCACTGTTGATTTGATCAACATACCTGTGGCATCTCTTTTCAAACTCATGTTTCCTTTGATTGGGGTTTTTTTCCCCTCACTCTTTCTTTCTAACAGGCTGATTATTTTATTGTGACTGGAGTTTGCTCCAACAACTAATGGTGTTGTTGTTGTTGTTGTTGTTGTTGTTGTTGTTGGATGTTCTGTGATGGTAAGTGTGGGAGAAGCAGGTTGACTACTACTGCTACTGCTGCTGCTGCTGCTGCTGCTGATGATGATGATGATGATGATGATGATGACCATCATTGACCTTGACGTTATGGCTGAATGTTGTCTGTTTGATGCTGTTGCCATTCATTGAGTGTAATGATTCGCTAATTAATTTGCATATAATTCCTTGTCTGTTTAGATCTTTTGCACTTAAGTTTAATTCTGGACATTTGATGTCCCACAGACTTTTCAGCCTTTGCATAAATCCAGTGCTTTAAGCTCAGCTTCCAAGCATAATTCATATACTTGTCTATTTATTTCATAATCCTATATTGTGCATATAGCCATTATTACAATGAAGAAGATTAATATATTTAGTCATGAAGACTTGTGTCTTTTCACTTTCAATTTTCATTCAAAATTATATAAGATGCTGTTCTTCAAACGTTCTGACACATTTCTGCTGGTTTCATCAAGTGTCCAGTCTAATATCCCAAATGTTGGTACTAGCACAGGCACGGCAGCAGTATTATGAAGTATGGTCTTATTGAATGCAAACAACTCTGAGTTCCATATTTCCTGGAGTTTGCTGAAATATTCTTTTCTTATTATGGCTTTACTCACAGCTTATACAATATTTTCATCAATATTGAGATATTAATAAAATATTCATCATTGAAGACAAGGGAAATAGACAAGCCATTGATGTTCATGCTGTCTGGTCAATAATCTCTCCTCAGTTGACTATCATGTGTGAGCATTCCTTTTGGCCAAACTCTATTTCTTTTTTTCCTGTGAGAATGTTGTGACAAGTTTTAATTGTCTCTTGTTGTTCATGCTACCAGTAGGCCATTAACTAAAAATGTGTGGGTGAAATTAGTTTTATTCTTTTCTGCCCATCCTAATGTGAAGCCTTGGTACTTCTGCAACAACACTGACAAGGAGTTCACTGCCAGGGGCTGACAAGGGGTTTCACTCTAACAACATTAGAGATAAACTTGGAATGCTCCCATTGAATAGCATTTGTAACAGTATTGCTTTGGTTGTTAAGGATAACTGTGTTGTGATCAATCTTGCAATAGCATTAACCATAGTAGCTGCTGCTGCTGCTGCTGCTGCTTTGGGAAGATGTATTGATTCTTGCATCTATGAACAAGGGACAGTTAAACATTTCTCCTAGTGTAGCCATATTGTTAGAAGGTTACAATGATAGTTCCTTAAGGATAGCTTTGTTGATAAGATGCTGTTCAGCACAGCCCCAGATTCCATTCTTTCCTCCTACCTGTTCATTGCTTATTATTCCATTTGTTTGGCAATTATCTTAAAGAAACACATTCAAACAACCTGTGTATACTTTGTCTGTAAGATTCAAGATGTTACAGGCCAATAGTGTTTGACCACATGGGTCTCTCTCTCTTCTTGGATTCAGGTGTAATCTGTGCAACTGTCAACCAATTTAATCCAGTGTCCATTGTTTTTAACAGATTTGTGAGAATTATTCTGGAGAGTGTGAGTTTTTTTTGTACCAGTAGCATAATATCAGGTTTCTTCTGGGCGATTCTCCATTTGAAAATTTCATAATGACAGTTAACAATGTTTCACTGGTGCTGTTATACATTTTGGGAAAGGCATTTACACAATACCCACTTTGTAGGTTGTTTAACCATGCTGCATCACAAATGTGTTCTTTGTTTATATTCCACTTTCCCCACCTCAGTGACTCTAGGTTCTCTTTGGGAGGATCATTTACTAGCTTGATGGTATAGCCTTTCATACTTCAATACACAGGATTTACAGGAAAGGCTGGATTTCAGGCAACTTGCAGTTTATTGTTTTGCATCTATTGTAAATTTTTAGCATAATGAAGTTTTTCACTTACCATTCATAGGTTCTATTTGAGGATGTTCTGTTTGGTTGTGAGTGTTTCTTGGTGGGAATTATAAAACAATTTGGAGAATCTATCTGGCAGTCATAACTGGCAGTTCTTGAATTCCTTTTCCACTTTACATTTGATGAGTTTCCACCTGTACAATTTATTTCCCAACTCTGTTGATGTTGTTTTAGAGCAAAGATATCTATTTTTGCTCAGTATTATGTTTTGGATCATGTCTTTTATTCTCATCTTTTGGCTCACAGTTACTACTGCACAATATAGCAGAACACTTATTATCCAAAAACTGGGAATTCGAATTCTAGCTGTTCCCTCGCAATTTCCCCACTTGTGGATAACATCAGATTGGTGAGGATTTTTTCTCAACACTTGTCAGGATCATTCTTTTATACAGTGCTTTATGCATGTAAATAGTGAAAGTTCTGTTTAGAACTCTATGCAAGCTGCAATTTTAATTTTCATATTCCTCACTTCCGTTTTTGGAGAATATGCGCAACTGCCGCTTGTCCATTTAATGGTGGTCGTTTGTTATTGTTGCCATGTTTGTCTTGATCTTACTTCTTGCCATTCCCAGTCTCTTCATGGACAAAGTTTATTATGTTGTCAGTACAAGTATTATCATTTTGGATAAGTGATTACATTTGGTAAAGTGGTGCATTTCTTTTCAACAAATGAAGCTTCTTGGCATAATTGTCTCTCTGCAAAATTTGAGAATATTAAGCATTTTTTATCCCAATATTCTTTTAGTCTCTTCATGTAGCTTGTTGATGGATCTTCCCTGACCTTTCTATAGAACTGGTATTGGTCTTGGTCTTGGTTCAGTTTGAAAAAGTCTACTGGAATTTCTCACGATAGATCCATGATCTGCAATAGCTGACTCCTGATACTTGTCTTGCTATGGTACATGTAGTAGTAATTTGCCACATGGTATGTATTAACTTAATTTCGCTGTTCGATTACTGCTTCGATCTTTTCTTCCAAAATGTTGTTTCTTTGCATTTATCCAAAGGTAAATAGTATTCTTTATCTGAGAGAATATAAAGATCACCTTACCATCATGCCTGTATTCAACACCATGATATGTAGTATGTGTGTGTGTTTGTGTGTGTGTGTGTGTGTGTGTGTGTGTGTGTGTGTGTGTGTGTGCATGCATACATACATGTATGTATATGTGCAGTTTTGTATGTTTGGTTTTATGTGTGTATTTTCAGACATGTAGTTGCATGTGTAGACATACTCATACTTAAACAATAAACTTCTGGAAAGTTTTACAGATTTTTACAATTCCAGTGATGTCTTTGAATTAGCTTTCTTCTTTCTGGTTTTCTGAAGCCTAATTTCTCTAGATTGGTATTTATGCAGTGTATTACATATCCCAGTACCCCAATAATTACAGGTATAAACTTGAACTTGTTATCTGGATAGAATAACTGCAGATTTCTCAATAGTTCACAGCAGGTATTCTCTGTTTCGCTGATCTTTAGCTTTATCTGAACATCTGCTGAGCAGCTGATTTCCTCAACTATACACGGTTTCTTCTCTCTATCCCAAATCATTATATCAGGTCTATTGTGTTTGCATTTTATTGTTGTATGAGTGTATGTATGCATGTATATGTGTGTGTGTGTGTGTGTGTGTATTTGCATGTATGTCTGCAAAGCAAGTGTACACCACCTGTCAACTTACCCACAATTTCACAAATTTTAACACCAAATATTGTAAATAATAACATGGTTACTTACTAACTAGAAATAAAAGAGTTGATCTGGGACTAAATAGCTACAACAACAATTTGGAATATATATTTTTGTTAGTTGTTTCAATCTATATGCTACAGCCATGCCAATGTAGTAGAAATGAGATGGAGTTATGTTATATTGGAAAGATATTGTTTCAATAGAAAATACTACAAGGTATATTATGAGGTCAATTCAGTAGATCTCTCTTTCAAAAATTACCTGAACTACAAAAGCTCAACATATTAGTTTGCAAAATGGATGACAATTTCACAAATACATATATCTTTTATATTATCCTCAGAATCAGACTATGATATGGTTTGACATTTGAAATACAGGTGCAACAATATCTACTGGGCCTTCCAAATGTTTCCATAAACCTGGTTTCATTGGCTCAACTCAAAGCAAATTGAAAATGACATTTGCTCATGATGCCATGCAAATGGATCAAATTTGGAATTTTGTGATTGTAAAGTGATCTCTTTAACCATTTTGCCATGCTGCAATGGTATACAGTAAATTGGCATCTCACTGTATTATTCGGTGAAACTGACAGCTTTGAGCAGTCGGTTGTTGGTGCTGCTTTTTCCTACTATTGCTGTTATTTTTGTTGTTAATGTTGCTGTTATATGGTGTGATACAATGGCAAAAAGATGCCATTTGAGATATTAAGTTGTTGTTTCATATGGATGTGGCGGTACATATTAAAAATATATCTGATAATAAAATAAAACAGAATGTGCTATTGAGTTTGATACATTGATAGAAATAAAAGTATTACATTATATAAAATAGAGAAAAGGAAATAACTAATTTCATTAGATATATGAAACTAACACAGAAATATCTATATGTGTACATATAAAGAGAGAAAATGAAAGTGTATAATGCACTAATATCTGATACAATATTATTATTTGATGCAATATAATGACAGTGATAGAGTATTTTGTGCAGTTATTGCACCAAAGCTAGCAAAGATGATTTGTACTTTGCTATTGCAAGTTGTAAGACTATATTACTGCTTTACAGGATGTTTGCCTGCACTATATGACTGTATTATAATACTAAAACCTACCTAGAAAAGTAGAAGAAGAATTATGTTCAGTAATAAAAACAAATAAGAATGTTAATCTATGTACACTGAACGTTTGACAAAATATTGGTTGATAAATGTCACAAGCACCATTGATTTATATGAGCTCTTAAACTCAAAGTTCAGATACTTGTTTCTTTTGACACTGCATAATGTGAAGAAATTGTTATAATAAGATTGACCAAAGAGAGGAATTAGTTTTATGCGGATGTATGAATGAGAGAGAGCTAAATCATTCTAGTTTGTCATTATAACTGCTTGTGTTAGGAGGTAATACATACATTTATGCATACATACATACATACACAAAATATATATATATATATGCACACACATGCATCCCCTCCCCCATACACTGTGTCTTTTATTCATTTCATATTCCTAAAAAAATATCGTCATTAAAAGATATTCTTTAAAGAGGAAACTTTCTTAAATTTAGTTTGTGGGGCAAATATAAAAGATTTTTTTTTCTCTTTATAACTTAAAAAGTATTCAATATATTTCTTTCTGCAACTCACTCTAACAATTGAAAATTAATATTGATTTTTTTCAGATACTAATTCACCCAGCCAAGATCGATTGGTTGCTATGTCATCAGCAATCGGTTACATTCATCCACCAAATTTCCCTCAGCCTTATCAGAGGTGAGTCACATTTCCACTTTGACTTTTTTTTTTTTGTTAACTAAAGCAACTTTTATGGGAATCATTTACTTGAAAACTAATTGCAAATATTTCTTGAAAACAAATTACAAAAATTTCTTT
>JAOPJW010002798.1:56937564-56947564 GCA_027122535.1 Octopus maya | reverse complement strand
AAGTAGCTGAGAGGTTGCAGAAATGACTGCTTGCCAATTAATTCTATAACTAAAAATTAGGAAGACCAACCTACAGACTTATATGAATGACAGTTTTAGGCAGTAGCAAGGAGGTTTAAAATTTACAATGGACAAGAAGTTTTAGCTAAATGCTGGTTGTTTATTACCTTCACAGACAATAAATATGATTTGGACTCAACTTGAAATGCAGGTTTGACCAATTTAGTTAAGTCTGAAATAACATTAATCAGTTAAAAATTACTCTGCAAGATGAATGATAACATTAGGGTGGCTACAAACCTCCAGCAATGAAACAGTAGTAAAACCATTCTTAGCTGGTTTAGGAATAGCAAAGTAAACATAAAAAAACAGATTTACACAGATTCACATTGTGGGCTTCTCTGCGTTTGTCATCAAATCCATACTTCTCACTGCAATAGATTTTGCTAAATCATACAATGGTATCGATAACTGGTATTGATTTCATGATGCAAAAGACAAAGAAATATTCCTCATTACCAGCAACTCAGTATAAGTAAAAAAAAAAAAATGCACGAGATGGGAAGCACACTTTATTGCCCTTCCTTCGATATGTGGATGGGTTCTTTTGACAGCAGTTAAATTGGTGACCTTCTCAGCCAAGATATCTTAGACCTACCTAGGAAAAATTCTCCCCAATAAATTTCAGTCTATATCACAATGAAGGGGTTGCCATCTCTAAGAATTGCTTCTAGCATAGGTACAAGGCCTGAAATTTGAGAGAAGGCGGAAGGGGTCAATCGATTAAATCAACCCCAGTATTTGACTGCTACTTATTTTATTGACCCCAGAAGGATGAGAGATAGAGTAGAACTCCTACGGGTTTGAACCTTGAAAAGTTTCAAAAACCAGTAGAAATCCTGTAAAGCATTTTGTTTATCTCTTCCAATTCTTGCTCTCCACTGTCTTAGCTATCACTAATAATGCCAGCAGGTACAGCCTAGATAAGATTAGGTAGAGGAAATTCTTAAGGACTTAGGACTAAACTTACCAAAGTGACAAACATTAATATAAGAAACCTCTTAGACACCACCTTCAACCTAAATACCAACAAGAAATCTAATGAAAAGCTCACCTACATAAACGCAGCATCTTGCTACCCATCCATTGAATTCAAAAACCTAACCAAGGGTGTTGACAGAGATTATAAAACCAGTAAATACTTTTTTGATAAAGCACTCCTTCTGATCAATAAGTATCCGAACTGTTGCCATAGTAACAAAGCTAAAGCATACAGAGAAAAGCCACTTGGCACAGATTTACTTTAAACTCTGCTGTGCATGCACACTCATTTTTAACATTTTAGCTCACTTCTGCTGTTTACAGCTGTGCTTGGAAGGAAGGTGTGTAGCGTGTGATCGTCGCATTGACCATGACAGAGAAAGTTGACTCCAAAGACACACACACACACACATTATTTTATATATATTATTTATACTTATTATGTATATTTATTTGTATAGCTTTATAAATTTAGTTTCATAACATCCATTTCATATTCCCAAATGTTTTCGCATTAAAAAAACCTTCTAAGGTTGAATGGAAATGTATAGCTTGGGATCGTTTTTACTGGATCTCTCAAATCACCATTCTGTCAACAAATTTCAGACGTAAAAAGATAAATACAAAAAAAAAAACCCATGAAATGGAAAAGCACAAAAAGAAAGAAGCAAAAAAGCTGGTGCTAAAGCCCGTTAGAGTTGTGTCCCTTGGATTTGTCTATAATCGTCCTGCACCTCAGCAGTCGAATGCGAATGCTGACCATTACTTTTTTTAATCTATGTAAATGTGGAACGAAGAGAGGGTAAGGATAAGGTGGAGAGAGCGTGGGAGAAGGTGCGATGTGTGGGTGTGTACATATATGGGAGATAAAACCTTTTGGTGCCACTTTAGCATCTGTTCTACCTAGTGTGCCGTCTAGCCCTAACTCAAATCCAAAACCTTAACCCTAACCATAACTTTAAACCCTAACTATAACCCTAAACTTTAATCCTTACTCTAAATCCTAACCGATTTCAGGTCCTTTCACAGTGTAGACTACAGATACTGCTTGAATGGAACTGAAAGTCATGGGTGCTGTGTCGTTTTTTGATTCTATAAGCATGTCCGTGAATGTTTGTTATATGGAATCCAAAAAAAGGCCACATGTTGTTATTGGAAAGATGGTGGATAATCTTGTGGGTGTCAACCAAGTCAGTTGCCAGACGTCTGAGCTTCAATGTGTCCATGCTCAGGGAAGCAAGACGTTCAGAGTATGGTAAATGTCTGATGGTGGGTATTCATTTTGTTGCACATTTCTTGCTGAGCAAGATAGGGGTTCTAGACTATTGATGCAAATTCCAAGTGTGGACGTACCATTGTCATTTGATATCAGAGTTGGTGAAGAAGGTACATTGGGATTTCCAGCATAGGATTCAGCAATAAGCCCAGCACATTCCTTGGGGGTCATCTGTGATCCAACCTGTGTGAGGATTGTGAAGAGGCCCAACTGGGGAGTGAGGTCTCTGTTTTGAACGCACATATCTCCAGAACACTTTGTTGTCAGAGCTAGTTGATATACTTCGTTCAAACTCAAGCACTGCCTTTTTTTTTTTGTCATTTGCTTGAGATGCTTAGACGATCTGTTGCATCTTTATCTGTTCTCATCTGTTTTATGCTGTCTATATCTCTGTTCAGCATCACCACGATCTTTCCTGGCAAGTCGAACTGCTGCAGTCTCCCAAATTGCATTGTATTTATTTCTAGAGTATTTGCACAATACAGATACTTCATATGCAGTCCAGAATGCACTGAGGATGTTTTGAAAAACTGTATTGACGTCCCCTGAATCGTAAAATTCAAAGCAGTGCACTATATAATCCTTAAGCTTAAGGTCAGTAGCCATCCCCTAGATTATAAAAAAATACAAAAACCCTTGTATAGAACTATGTGCTTCACAGTTTCAGCGCATGTCTGAGATAGGAAGCTGCACGCTAAGGAGAGGGAGCACTGTGGTTCACGCAATGCTGACCTTGCTGTGCTGGTGAAAGGTAGTGTTTCTGTTTAACTCTGTGTATGTTGTGCTTAAAAACATGTTTCTATTCTTGAATGTGATAAAGTGTAGCATTAGATTATTATCCTGCTTCCAGCTTCAGTGTTGCTGCCAGGATTTGAAAAATAGGGCAGATTTACCCCACCTTATTTTGTATGTTTTTTTCCTTTTACATAATATTAAGACAACGGCTAAAAATTTTCTGAAGCAGCAATCACACTAATTTTATCTACGAGTTGCCACTGGCGGGAGGCTATAATGCTGTTAAGATGGTCCTTGGAGAGACTCTCATGTTGGTTGGTAGTATTTTCTCCGAATCTATTTCCAACTGGAATCTACTTACATTTGTTTTATTAAGTGCAGTCAAAAACAAAAAGCAGCCTCACCACATACTCATTTTTGTTTCTGTTTCCCGATAAATTCAAATTTTTATATATTTTAATGCAAGGAATCGTAAATTTTTGAGAAGTAAAAATAACATAAAAGTGAAATAAATAAATATAGCTTTAATTTCGTTTCGCCTATTCAGTGCCTGTTCCGTATTTTACTGTCAACTTACTCGTTGGTGAAAGAATCACTTGTTTTCCTTCTATCAACGATGGCCGATCCATCAACATCTCAGGTACGCTCACAATATATATCGATAATTCTTTCTTTAACAGTAATCTTCATATACATATTACGTGTGTAACATATGTAACAACATTAGTCTACATCATTTTTTAGATGTGAATGTATGCAATGCACGTTGATCTATGTATATATAAATATGTGTATATAAGCATGTGTGATCGTCCCTCGTCTTGGTCCACGTGTTGAGGGCAACGAAGATCGTCGTGAAGTGATTCTCATAAAACTTAATTCGATATTTTATTTGGAGAAATAACACTTGTGTTTCAAATGTCACGATGCGATTTAGTTATTGTGTCTCGTCTGAGATCGCCAGTGTTTCTTGCCGAACACAGGAACCCAACGTGGTCGGATGAGATGAAAATGAAAATGTAAACATCGCCAGGTGCGATCATCACCGAACTTTTGTTTTGTTGTTTGTCATTCTGATATGATTAGATGTGGCTTTATATCGTTGGTGTTGTCTTTAGATCGAACTGTCAGCGATCCTACAAGTTCTTGTATATATTTGGGAAAATTAAATGGAGCAGTTTCTTTGTCTTGATCAGCCCACCAGAGGAAATCAACTTGAAATCAACATCGCATGTTAGTTTCACATGGCTCCCACTGCCTTCAGTGTTGAAGTTGTATCTATTATAAATGATGCTTTGTCTAAAGATAGGTAGGTTGAACTCGTAAACTGATGTTTCAATTCTTGATTGGATCAATCTACTTCGTTTTAGTCTTCAACTTGATTGAGAAAATCATAAATCGTATGAAATTAGGTTTCCTCTCTATTGAAATATTAAATCTCAGTGCTTGGCAAAAAAAAAAAAAAAAAACCCCAAACCTCAACATTTTAAAAGGGAAAATCCGTCATCCGTTAATAAGGATCAAAATTAGAAGAGAAAAGAGGACTCCGTAGTTATGGATTAATAACTGAAAATAAACATTTAGATCATTCTTTCTTTCTTTACCCTCTTCATTTTTAACGAAAAAAATATTTTAAAATGTTCGTTCGTGTTATTTCAAAATCTACTTTGAACCGCATTCCTTCTATGATAAATATGGTTCTCACTACTTTGTCAGATCCGTAGGCCCACTCTAAACTGACCAAAATATTCTATCACGGGTATCACCTCTCTCTGTTTCTCATGATCAAAAAGAAAAAAAACTGTTCAGGTTTTATATTTGTATAAGCAAGAAATATCGTATTTAAACGAATACTTTTTACACTATAATGACGCAGTTTATTTGGTTAGTTAAAGCACTAAAATATTTAAAATTCGATTACGTATGTGTTATAGATAGGATGCGCAAATAGCCATTGTGGTATTAATCTTTTTTGCAAAATCTGATAATCCTATTAACTGCTGTTAAGGATAATTACATTCAGCGATGTATTTACTCTCTCACACACACACACATTTGTGCCCCTAGACGCAAACACATGTTCACATGTGAATAGGATTCCTCACATACAAGTATTGGTTGCATGCTTCTGTACGTTTTAGAATTGGCAGATTTCGTTGTAATTAGTACTTCACAGTTAATAAAGACCTAATTAACATACTGTTTACTGATCTGTAAGGTAACAGCAAGAGGTGTAAAGGGTACAAGACAAGAAACTCAGAGTTCCAGCTGGTTATATCTCTTAGTACTGCATCATATGACCATCACATTTGAGCCTGAACTGCCTCACTTCACTCACCTGTGTATATGAACTGCAATGCTGCTGATGATGATAACAATAACATATCTGAAATCACCTTTGGTTCTATCATAAAAAAATCTTGTTTAAACCTTCTGTCAGAATTTTATGTTAGAACTTTTTGTCTACTAGATAAAAAAAATAACAGGATCTATGTATATATACATTTCCTTGGCTGCATTCTTCTGAAGACGGGCGTTTGCACTCAAAATATAAAGGTTTTTAAAAAAATTTTCTGCATTCTGAAAAAATTATTTTACTAGATTATCACCAATTCTTGATTATTTTGAAAATCATACAGATAATGTATTATGACAGAATTATGGTGGTGAAAGGGTTGAGTAGCAATGCAGAATTTAACATTTCCAGTGGGTATTTATTGAGAAAAGTCAGACCTCATTAGGCTGACTTACTCTGAACAAAGAGAGTGTTTTAGTGGTGCCTCTACAACTGAATTAGGACAATTTCTGTTTAACATATACAGAGTAATGGGTATTTATAATTTGTTACCAGATGGAAATTAAAATCAGATTAGTAACTCAGCATTTCATTCTCACCATGATGAGTTACACACACACACACTCTTTTTGATGTTTTATATTGAGTTTGTTTTTTCACAGTCCACACATTAACCATGATTGCTCATTCACAGTTATACACAAAAGCATTTACATTGTTTAATTAGATAAAAATATATTAATAGAGCGTCTTCTAATCCAACTTGGCAACGTTACTCTTTTCTGTATAACTTAGCAAGGTACATAACTCAGGCTGTCTCTGTGTTTGCCTGACCAGTTTCCAGTTTTCACTTCACAGCTTTTGTCGTAAATGCTTTGTTTCCTGCATCATAGCATAATGGGTTTTTTTAATGATGAATTCTCTTTTATATATTTTCTTTATTTAGGGAGATCTGAAACCCAAGGCCATCTCATTGAGTGATGTTGTGGTTGATGTTTGCTTCAACCCAGTGAAAGATGTTATTGCAGCAGCTCACATTGGAGGAGATGTCTCTCTGTAAATAACAAATATCCTCTCTGTACAAACATTCGCACATATACACATATTAGTCATATTTATCTTCTACCATATTGGTTTCAAATTTTGGCACAAGGCCAGACAGAAACTGTATAGAATCCAGTCATGCATGCGTGTGTGTGTGTGAGAGAGAGAGAGAGAGAATCTCAATATCAGTAAATATGGTTTAACCCTTTTGTTACTATGTTTCTATTAAACATACACTGCCTTTCCTTCTGTGTTCTGGCATCACATAAAGAGCATCTGTGCCAGCACTACATGAAGATCCTACATGTCGGTGCACCACATGAAATGCACTCATGCTGGTGTCACATAAAAAGCTTCCAGTCCACACTCAGTAAAGTAGTTGGTGTTAAGAAAGGCGTTCAGCTGTAAAAATCATGCCAAAAACAGGCAACTGAAGCCTGGTGCAACCCCCTGGTTTGCCAGTTTCAATCAAACTGTCAACTCAGTCAAGCGTGGAGAATGGACATGAAAGGATGAAGATGGTGGTGGCAATGATGACAGTGGTGTTTGGAACATAAATTAACGGAATTTTGATGGCAGGTTTTAATTTAGAATACTTTAAAATAGGAAGTCTCTGTCATAAAAGCAAGGGCAGTCTCAGGTGGGGTTGGTATCAAAAGGGTCATCACTAGGCCATAGTACCCCAGTTTCCCCTCAACAGCTATTTGCATGTACTCCATTTCTTGATCTCACCTCAGAAGATGTCTTTTGTTCTATCCCCAGGCATTCCTATTCAGTTGAAGGCGACAACCAAGATCTCCTGCTGCTGGAGCATCACAAGAAGTCATGTCGATGCATACAGTTCTCATCTGATGGCACCATCTTGTACAGCGGTTCCAAAGACAAGTCGGTTGCTGCTGTAGACATGAATAATGGTGCTGTCACCTGGCACAACAAAACAGCCCATGAGTAAGTAATTACGGTCATCACATGTAATGTTGCTAATTTCATTATGAACTGGTGCTAATTTAGAGTTGCTTAATCCACCACATTATTTTCCAAAATAAATTTACAGCTAAAAAATGTAGGTTGACTCATAAATCCAGGTGACTTTAAAGGATCAAAGATTCCATGTGAAAAGCAGCAGGATTTGCAAAGACGATGATGATGCTGTTCGATTGTTTTACACTATATATTACATTGATGCTGGAAAATATGATATTAATTTAACCAAAATGTGTTGTTGTTTTTAATGCTAAATTCATATTTGATAAGTAATTCTATTGCTTTGCAAAAATTACATTCAAGAAATTACGATAGCGCTTTTTAATTAAGACACAAGTTCATTACTTGTGGTTAGGGTTGAAAACAAACCCACCCCAACCGGACTTACCTGTACTCCATCTGTAACTCACAATACTTTCCTCTTTTAATTAATATAAATGTTTCTAAAACGAACAACTTTTCATTCCTTTCCAGGTCAGCAATTTACAGCTTACTTCTGTTGGGTGACCATTTTCTGGCTTCTGGAGACGATGACGGAACTGTTAAGGTAACTTTCTGCCTGCTACTAATCTCTTATTTTAGTTACTCTTTTGATGTTTTAGCCTGGCCTTCTCTCTTACTGATGAGAGAAGAAAGTAAAGGTATTTTAGGAAAGTTGTTTAATTTTGTCTAAAACTATCTTTGATTTGCAAGTCTTACAACAGGTGTAGATAGAAACAAAAAAGTGCCAAACCATACAACTGGAACCTCATGCAGCTTTCTGGCTTGTCAGCTTCTGTCTAACCCATGCCAGCATGGGAAATGGACGTTTAATGATGATGATGATGATGATGATGTAATAATTATATTTTCTTTTCTTTCTGTCTTATCTCTTCCTTCCATGTAGGTGTGGGATCTAAGAGCCAAAGAAGCATCCATGGAATTAAAATGCTGTGAAGAATTCATAAGTAGCATGGCCATTGACGACGCCCACAAAATTCTGTTGGCTGCTTCAGGTGAAGGAACTCTTACTGCTCTGAATGTGCGTCGCAAACGCCTGGAACTTCAGTCTGAGCTTTTTGATTCGGAACTGTTATCGGTTGCTATAATTAAGGTAATTTTGATTTCATTGGATGAAGACACAACAGTTTTTTTTTTTTTATGTTCTGAGTTTTTGTAGAGGTTTAGATTTGATATCAGCACATAATTTACCAGAAATAGAAAAATCAGAATTAACAAGTATTCACTGTGTGTGTGTGTGTGTGTGTGTAGGAGGTGAAGATGTGATATAGTAGAGGTCATTACATTAGGACATCAATAAGGTTGAAATGCTCGTTTTTTTATGAACAGACTTCATCTTGTCATAATGAAACCTACCAACCTGCTGGTTAATCCATCCATCTTCTCTGCTCATTATTCCTGGGAGAATCGTGGGGGAAGAATCCTCAGGTGTCTCCTTCATAGTATCCAATCAGAAGCAACTGCCATTACACACTTTCCTACTGGATTCCCAAACATGATCAACTAAGACTATGGATGTTATCCAACCATCTCACTCATGATCCAACCTTAGGTTTCCTGCCAGTTGGCTTGGTGTGAAGATTCCATCCTGTGAATCTTTCCTGCAACATTCTAATCACGTTTCTTGTACAGGAACTGAAACCTCTCAATCTGGAGAAGTAGCAACTCAGTTTGGAGAGGTTCCCCAATCTAAAGTAATTTATTTAGATTTAATTCTGTGCTTAAGCTCCAAGTTCATTTCTCTCCCCAACCTCTTTCTCTCTCTGTCTGTCTCCGGAATCAGGCTAAGTAGTTTCAGAGAGGGAGGAGGATGTCACAGTCTTGTGGCTTTAGTACAATGTCAGCATATGAACTCATTACTCGTGTGTGTTAAAAGATTAGTATTTTACTCACTGTGATTTCCTACCTCCATCAGGACTGTGTTTAATAACTCTGGCATTTCAGCAATTGTGAAGATTTATAGTGCTGGCCTTCTGTTCTGGTTTCTGTTGCCTCCTGTAGACTAATGCTTGAATAGGTGCCAGTTTGATGATGGTAGAGTTTGATACTTATCTCCCTTACAGCGGTGAGAAGCTGATGCAAACGTAGATTTTAGTTTCTCGCTCAGAAATACAAAGGTGGGGGTGACTTGCAGTGGAATTGAATCTATCATCTTCCTAGTCTGTGATTCTGAAAGTTAATTGTTTTGTTTTTTTTATTATCATTATTATTAATGTAGAATGGGCGTAAAGTTGTTTGTGGCACTGGAGAAGGAGTCTTGAATCTTTTCAACTGGAGTGAGTTTGGAAATCTCTGTGACCGATTCCCAGGTCATCCGATGTCCATTGATTGTATTTGTCCCATTTCTGAAGACATCATTTGTACTGGTTCTCTGGATGGAGCTGTCAGGTAAGTTGGTCTAAATATAGTTCTTATGCAATCTCTTGAGTTAACAGATGAAGCAGTTAAGTCATTGTTTAGTGGAAATGGTACACCCTTCTCATGGGACAAGTGGTATGACTCAGCCATTATAAATTGAGATGATGTCAACCATTTTGGGGAGTTGTGTGTCAGTCGTTGTAGAGTTGTACGAATTCTCAGTTGGAGTCAAGTTTCAGTTACGTGTTAGAGTCGCATTTGAGTCA
>JAOPJW010002798.1:56705165-56715453 GCA_027122535.1 Octopus maya | reverse complement strand
TAATTTAATTATCCAATCCAATCAGTTTCTTGTTAACAATCCTTTCACTACATGAGATCAATATAACAAATTTTAAGGGCAATTTATTAGCAGCAATGGTGGTAATATTGGACTAAATGCCTTGTGCTCTTCTATCCCTTTAAATTCTATGTTCAAATCATATTGAGGTCAACTTTCCCTATCCTACTTCCAGAGACATTAAGATTGACACTGAATGAATTATATTGATGACCTTTCTTCTTCAAAATGTGTGGCTTTGTACTAAAGTTAGAAATGTTTTTTTTTTTTATTTTACTATTATTTAGGCTTAGTCCCTCATGAACCAGAGTTAGTACATTTGGCAGATGGTGAAGTTATCGTGAGCAGGACATATCCTTGCTTTGGATTTGATCTGAAGTGTGGCAAAAATACAGATTTCAACTATGGTTCCTGGGCTGACCGACAGAGGTTTGTACAAAAGATTTTCATGTCTGATTTCTTTGGTTCATAACATCATTTCTTTCTACGCAGAATCCACTGACAGTTGTAAATAAGAGACAAGAGTGAAGATTCGTCAGATTCTGGCTCTGACGACTCAAGAAGATTGTCTGTTACACCAAACACATGTTCTTGTATTTATATGATGCCATCATATCGGGAATATTTCTATACCTTTTATCAGGAGTTATATCCTTATTAAAATACTTGGTTTTATTTTCCATCATTAAACGTATTGCTGATTGTTTCTGTCAACCCAAGAGGAACTTTTGTTTTAGCATTGTTGTTTTAGCATGTCTTAGGTTGTTATATTTAGTCTTCGGGGTATCTGTTGCCTCTCCAATTATCTATTTGTAGATTTGAGATCATTCAAATATTTTTAATTATTTAGGACATCTTAATGTCGATGGCTATGAGTTGTGCATCTCCACATAACCTATTTACAAGTTGGCATACTGAGTTTAATGTAATGAAAATTACATATCTCTGCTGGTCAGGGCAGGCTGAAGATGGTTGCAGGCATGTACTGCCACAGATGGCATGAATAATTGATTAAATACTGATAATGATGGAATGAGACAGTTGCTGTGTGGCTGTTTGGATGCTGGTGATTAGGTACAGCTGACTGGACACAGAACCTGTTTTGGCAGCAGTACTTTTTGGCACTGGAGGCAAACACACAGACACAGATGGAGCGAGTGAGAAAGGAAAAGAGAGCCGTTGTGACTTATTAATTGAACATGAATGACATAGACACTTTCCCTGTTCCTCATACACATAAAGGCAAATATATTCAGGGAGGGAGAGAAAAACATTAAAACGAAAGAAGCATTATAACATCAGTGTCAAATAGGCGACACCAAAATGCCTTGTACCGAATGATGAGTGCAAACAAGCAGTTGGTGACATTAAACTAGATGCTGGTGTTAAGAAAACATATTCATATAAATATAAAATATAAACCTAAAATTCAGCATTTGAGAAAGAGCCAACTTTGGAGTAGAATGTGAGATTGGTGGGAAGTAAATCTAATTTACTCATTTGTGAATAGAAGAGAGCAAATATTAAAGAGATTCATAAAGTAATTGATTTAATTACATCAACACACACACATACACACACAAATATTCTGGCTAATGTGGAAATGTTATTGAAAACAATATTTATATCAACAATATTGTTTTAGAACAGTAAGTACTTTCTTTCAAATGTTTAGGTTTAAAATAACTTTAGCAACACTGTACTTTGGCTCCTACCCAAATATGGCTTGACATTGCTCATTTGAATTCTTTGTGTGTGTGTGTGTGTGTGTGTGTGTACACACACAGACACACGCACTATTGATTGACTTGCTTCTAATATCGCTTAGGTAAATCAGTATCATTTGTTTCAATTTAAAACACACACAGTATTTTAAAAGCTGATTGTTATTTTTGGTTATTGCAGCATCTTCAGATAAACTTGATGTGTTCCAGTACTTCTCTTTCATAGCTTCATCATAGTTTATTGATCTATAAGCACATATGGTTTCAGAATGTATCATTAATATTTTTACAAAGCCTGGTTTTGTTTTAATAGGAAGAATACTTGACATTTGTTATTATTACTGTACGGGTTGTAGGTTTATTTGATGGAAAGTGAATTCTCTTAGTATTAACTATGAAACCTTGGGGTCAGAAAGGGTGTCTGGCCTTAGAATAATGCTTTGAAAATGGCAACGATGATCAGTATGATGAAGACTATTATGGAGTCCCAAAGACTAACTTCAGCTGTTGTAGGATTGAATCGGGATGATAATCATCATCATCATCATCATCACCATTTAGTCCTTTGACAGTTTTTCTGTTTTAACTGGATCATGGCTATTTAGTTTTGAGCATCTTTCTTGATGGCTGAAGACCGTAAATGAAGAGAAATGGATTGTCTGGACACTCTGTCAGTTATGACAATGAGTGTTCCAGTTGTGAAATTAATGTGCATATGGCTGAAAGCTCCATAGACAGGCATTACAAAGCTTCCATGACCAAGCCAGTCTTCAGATATGAATCTTATTGAACACCTCTGGGACATAACGGACAAGACCCTTCATAAGAAGAACAAGAAAGCATCTTCAAAACCAGATCTTTTGAGATTATTGCATGAAACTTGGCAAGAAATTCTACAGGAGAATATTCGTCATCAGATCATTAACATGCCTAATTAGAGTCCTTGCAATGAAAAATACCAAGGGCATGTCTACGAAATATTAAATATTCACACAATTATTACAGATTTAATTTCAGATTTAAATAAATGTTAGTGATTATAAGGGTGGCTTATAATCCCATTTTTACCTCTGGTGGTCCATATTAGTTTGGCCTCTATCCTTAGACCTGTCTAGAATGAGAGAGGCTCTATCAGGGGCTTGCGCTCCATTGGCAGGGCTCTCATGGTCATTGAAGCTCACAGACTGCCACACAGCAAGAAGGACTGGACCTTGTGGTGGAAATTTAAAATGGTCTTATTATAAAATGGTCTTATAAAATGTTTTATTCGTAGCCTTGGAGATGTCAACAAGAAAAAGCAGTGCGAATCACAACAAAAAAAAAAAAAGAAAAATGGCAAAAACTCCTTTATTTGTCTAAGTTTTGTTTTTCTTTTCTTCCTATCTTTCCAGAGAACATCTCTGGAAGTTTTTCTTTCCTGCAGACTATCAACCTTTGCAACCCACCAGAGATCCTAGCCCAGGTGAGCGGAGGCAGTACAAAGCATTTGAATTTCGTATGAGTATTATTGCCAAAGCAACTGTGGATATACTCTTTACCAAAAATTCTGTAAGTGCAGTTTCTGTACTCTTTTGTCTTTTTTATCCACTTCAGTTTTATTTATTTAGAAAGATGTTTTAGATTATTGAACATGTTTACTTTTTTTTCCCCCTTTGTCAACAGGTCAATCAAGCTATACATATGAACACAGGGCAAGGTTCATATGTAGAAGCTAACATTCCATGGATTATCGGAGAAACGGGTTACACTACAAAAATAACTGGTCAGTTGTTACTTCTTGATGCCACAACCAGTCTTCAGTTTCGGTCCTTGGTTGACTGTGAGACATTTGAGGTGAGTATAGAACAGTTGTGTTGACTGTGTATGAGTAACATGTAGAGCCAATAGCAAAGGCTTTGAGATCAAATCTGGGCATTCCATCGCATTTTTGAGGAAGTTACAGTATCTAGCATGAGTCATTCATATTGATTTAAAAATTTGGCCCAGGGTCATCAGTTTCTGGGAAGTGGGATAACCAATTACATCAACTGCAGTACTTATTCATTGACCCTGAAAAGATGAAGGGCAAAGGTGACTTCAGCAGCAGCAGTTGAATTTAGGACACAAAGACAGATGAAGTACCACCGAGCATTTTGCCTGGCATGCTAATGATTCTGCCATCTTATGAGCCATTCATATTGGGTATAGAGTGTGGTGGGCAAATTTAGAGCATCACTGGGACAATTCTATCCTCTTTCCAAACTCAGTATATCCAAGCCTATATTATCCCATGCAGCCTTTTTCTAAGACTCTACAATGTGATTTGGTGGAGATTTGGCTGTTATTTCAAGCAGACTGAACAACCATGCAGAGACTCCCCCATTGGTTCATGGAATGCTGGTTGTTTGCTTTGCTGACTTGGGCAGCTGTGAGTGTTGTTGTTTTGTTTTTTTTTTTCTTAACTTTTCATTGCAATTGCTAATTATGTCAACAGCACAGTGGACAGAAATAGAATTGATTTGTTATTATAACTCCAGTTGTAGTTGTTGTCAATCAGATATTCTCTGCAAGTCTACAACCCATCACACTGTTATAAATATTCACAGTACATAATAATTGTAACTTAAATATATTCAAGTGGTAATTCTACAGTAGTCAAAATCTCACCAAAATCAATATTGAGTAACCAGGTCTTGATCAAATCTTTTAAAATATTTTAACTTATTGATCTTTTGTGTCAATCTTTTTGAGTAAATTTGTTCTTGCATTTTCTGGTCTTTATACCTTACTCTTCCGCACTGATGTCTGGTGATTTGTCATTGGTAGCATTATGTGACTAAAATAAATATTAGTGTCCACTCCATATCTCAGTCTTTCTCTCCTTATTGTTACCTGATTGGTTGGGGAGGCAGTGTTTACTGTTGTATCCAGGCCAGGGGACAATGTTAGTAATGAGGTTTGAAACTGTGACTCTTTCAACTGAAAAGCCAACATCATATTTATTGAAATGCATGAATTATTTCACATGTGGTGTTGAAGTACGCATCATTTGCATTAATTAATTTTGTATCACATCATGATTACACTTCCTATGAGAAGCTCTTTTGGGATTTAAAATCCAACTTAAAAGAGACTCTTTTGAAAATTCCAATATCCTAATTGTTGGGTTTTTTTTTTTTTAAAGCTGGTTTTTATTCTCCAAAACCACTTTCCAAAGTGATGAAATCCATTTATATAGATAATCTTTCTTTTGCTTCAGAGCCAGCAATTTTGGTTGAATTTGTTATAAACCTGAAAGTCATGAAATATATATTTTAATTCAAAATAGTTAATAAATTTTATATTCCATGAATTCTTTTATCATTGCTTCTGAAAAGGATATTGACTATATAACATATGTGAATCTGCTGCTATATATTTCTAATTAGTAAAAAAGCCAGCAAAGAGGGAATTGATTTGATGTTATTTAAAATAGTCTTCTTTGTACCACATCCTTGAAGTTGTTAATTGTTAATATTTATCATCTTTTTTTTTTGTCTTCAAGTTCTCCATCAGTGCCACATATCCAATTACCTGGAATAGTCATCAAGACTGGCAAATTGACTTTACTGCTTGCAAAGCAACTGTTTACCTTATCTATGATCTGAAGTCATTCTTCTCAGGTAAACTTTGGAATTTTACATATTGTTTCTATAAAGTACTTCTTGCAATTTACATTTTAATCCATTAGCATTAATCCTTTAGCATTCAGATGACTTTGTCAAACGTAATGCTTACTTACTCCCACTGTTTTGAATTAATCTTGTATTATCTTGCAGCTTTGAGACTTCAGTGATGTGATTGTTTACCTTTTGAACAACATTGTAGGGTAGGTGTGAGAAGCCAGATCTGACTGCTTTGAACATAAAATGGGTAAAATATTTGGGATAGATGGGAAGAGTTTAAATGTCAAAGGGTTTATTCAAGATTACACCATTTTAACAATTCCCACAGTTTTGTATTTGCAAAATTATTTAACACATAAACATCATTGTTAGATGATGATGCTGATGGTAACTAACACATGAGAATGAATTAAAGACTTGTTTAAGACCCTAAGGAAACAAAGCCTATTGTCAACTAATTTTTTGTAGGAGGAAGTTCTTGATGAAACCAGCCTCCAAATTGTCTCCAACTTTCGTTTGGTTGCCATTTCACTTAGACCACTAATGACCATATAAGGAGGCTCTGAATGAATTGTATTGTTCTGTTTCCTTCCTTTTAAAAGTGTCAGACTGCTACAGTTTGTTTATCAGAGTTGTTTAATGTGAGAACAGCTTTAACTATAAAGAGATTACATTATTAAAATAATCATTTCATGACTGGTTAGAGATTTGGTTGTTATGTCTAGCAGATGGGGTAACTGGGTTGAAGCTCCACCATTGGCTTTGGTTTATCAGTCAAGTTCAAAAAGAAGAAATGAACATTAAACTGTGGGTTTAAAGAATTAATCTTCAACATTACAGCAGTGAGCAATTCTCTATGGTCAAGTACATTGTCTGTGGTCATCCAGAGCCAAATATATTGGCTACTCGGACATCACTGCACATTATGACAGGATAGAAACTTGCAACCAAATTGTTGTCCAGTGCTCTGCAAGTTTATCCTGAGCCATTCATTGGTTGTGAAAGAAAGAAGTTGAAAGGGGGGAGGGGGAAGAGGATTTGCAGTGAAGGGAATGGAGGAAGCTTTTAAGTTTGTTGAGTCAAAAGAAAAGGGGAAGTGACTGTGTGCCAGGCGGGAAGTTAAGAGTCTGATTTGAAACTTTAAAAAGTCAGAATTATAATTTTTAAAGAAATGTACAAATAACGGCACCAGTCATGTTACACTGATTATCTGGCAGTGAAATTCAGATCTCATGTAAATATGTTTTGTGCTTACTGTAAAAAAAACAAACAAACAAAACAAACCAAGATGATCACTGCTTAGAAACTCGTGTATTGTAACAGCATCTCTCATAAAAGCTGGCATGTCGGCATTAAAAAAAAAAAAAAACTTTGAATTTTGGAATTTTGGATAAAGGATTTTCAATTGTATTAATAATTCTCTTTTAGGTTCCTGGATTTTGTTATAATTGAATTATATTGGAACTTTTCACCTAACTTCTTATCATTCATCAAAATTCTTCAAGTATTATCGAAATTTACCTCTAGTTTTCAGCTTCTTTTGTTTTTATCATTAAAACAAAACAAAAGTCTTTTTTTTTTTTTTCCATGTTAGATCTGACTGATGATTGGTCAAGTCGGCAGGTTCCAGATATTTACCATTTTGTTCCATACACTTGGCACATCAATTTGATAATCAAAGAATTTGAAATAGTTGCACTGGCTAACCAACACAACTGGATTGATACTTCATCTCAAAATCAAGAGAACAGTAAGTACTGCTTGAAAGTAGCAAGTCACATATTAGTGATTGTAAAGTATTTTTTTTTTTTTTATCTTGAGAAAAATGTTTTCTTCTATAACTAAGCAAAATTATTGTCTTTGTCATCGTCAACAGTTTTTTTTTTTCTTTCATATGTCTATGGCCGATCAGTTAGAAAAACTGGTGTTTGAGTAGAAAACACCTCAATCACTTCCTAAACCAGCCTTGATCAGTCGACTCAACAGTGAGAAAGGAACCTTATGAAATGTCTCTCATCCTATCTTGATGAACCATTAAAGCTTTGCTAAAGTTAGTGCTGCCATCAAAACTTTGACTCAGAATCCCTGGACACCATTCTCATGGAGATCATCTGTGATGGTCACTTCTATATAAGGACACTAAATCACAGGGGCATAGTACCAGAGTATGGAATTCAACACAAGGTTGCTAACATTGTCATTGCTAGCAAGGGAGATAAATCTGTGTGCTTTAAGATTGAGACTCGTGCCCCCCCCCCATTGCTGAGAAATTCTTGACCAATGTTATTCTTCAAAGACAGGTCCAATCAGTATTAGAAAATATCCCACTTCCCCAACTACCATCAGACGATGACTTTCTTTCAGTTTTCATCTACCAAATTCACCAACAAGGCTTTTGGTCCAAAGTGTCAAATCCATATGGTTGGGAACCACACTTCTCACCAATACAAGATATGCCTGCACCTGTACCACACCTGCACCACACCTGCAGCTATGCTACTTACTTTCCTGAATGAAACTCTTATCTTGCTCTTAACAATAGCTTTGTTCTATCAGGCCTATCAAAAACTATATTATTTCATGGTACTGTAGGTGTTTCAGTTTTAAAAAGACAACGGACATCAAACGATGATGATGATGATGATGATGATGAATGAATTATTAGAAAATTAATTTTTTTTTCCATCTTTGCCCGTGATATTACTTTTGCAAGGCGTTGGAAAATTAATCAAACATTTACTTTGGGAATGTGGGACATAGAAAAGGTTGGGAAGAGAGAGAGGAACAGGAAAATTCTTTTTATTTGGATTTTATTGATTTCAACATTTGTTTCTCTGTTTAAATTGATTTTTTTTCCATGTTTAACCCATTAAGTCCCACTGTCCTATAAATAGGACACTAAATGAGAACTTTAAATAAGTTATATCACATTGTCTCAGTGTCCTATAAATAGGACACCGAGTATTTCCATTTCTACTTGAAGTAAAGGAGTTTTAATAATTTTTTTTTTTCATTTTAAACCTATTTTCAATCATCTTTAAAAATTTAAAAGTAATATTCAGAAATTTAATTATTCTGGGACTTAATGGGTTAAGAAACTTTGTTTAACCTGACAAAACATTTGAAAACTATTTTGTTTCTCTTTTCAGTTTATGTTGCATTTTGTGGTGATATGTTTGACTTGTCAATTCAGCTTCCCTATGTTGATTTCCTACCTCCAAAAGTTGCAACACGTATATTCATACGAGTGAGTATTGATAGAATTTTTTACTTGCGTACTTACTGCTGTGCAGTGAGGTTTGAAATGTGGGTGGTTGTTGGCTAATGTTAAATCTATTCATTGGATATTTTGACCTCAAGAATTAGCATAACAAAATAGAAAGGTTGTGTTTAACCATAATTCTTTGATGATTCAGTGTTATATAAAATAAAATGGAGAATATTAACTGGTAATTTATTTTATTGACTCTGGAAGAGTAGGTTCCTCTTATATATAGAATCTGGCAATCCCATGTCCTTCACTTCATTAACAATTTTACTGCAGCAGTAAGTTTGTTAGTAGAAATTGTTACGATGTTTCGTTTATCACAACTTGTTATATCTCTTCCATTTTTATATTCGAAGCTTCATGTTTATGAAAAGTGTTATTGTTTAATTCACTCAGGGTGAGAGTATGGATTGTCGGTTATTTCTACCGGAAACTGTGACTAGTCGCCATGTTATCAAAGCATTGTCAGAGAATATGAAAATACTTGACCGTGATGGAAATGTTCTTGAAAAAGGCTTCCCAGCTCAAAGGGAAAAGTGGAGGAAACTCACACAGAAAAGGTAATTTTATACATATTTCCATGTTAAAAGTTTTACTCTCAGACTAATAAGAGTTCTGTCCCACTGCATGGCAAATTAGGTAAGAATCTTGTATGCATTCTATTGCCATCTAAAATCAAGAAGAAGCTGAACAGATTAAATTGTTATTGTTTCTGAATATTTACAAGCTTTCAGTTTCCTTGTTTATCTAACAGAATCCATTTATTGAGAGACAAATGGAATTATATTCACTGGATATAACTTAAAAACAATTTGATTATTTTCTCTAGTGCCGACTGGATTGATTGTTGGACAACACCCATTGCAGCTTTGAGCATCACCTACACCTATCACCCTATGCCACTATTGCACGTGTGCAGCGACCCTGTGGCTGGTCTTGAGGAGAACATCAACTCTGGTCTAGAACTTGAAGAAGCTCTGCTTATTCCACTTCGGCCTCTAAGACAAGACATGGTGTATTCCAAGCCACCGGATGACTTTGATCCTATTTTACTAGAACCAGATGTGATCAACCTTGAATTAGAAGTAGGACCCTCAGTACTCTGTCTGTATGGTTCCTTACTTCTCAGTTTGTGGAATATAAAGGTAAGTCACAACTTCCCCTCTCTTTTGTGGCAGTTCCTGAAACTAAAACTATTAACATCTGTAAACATCAGCTTTTACTGTTTTACTTTGCTATTAGTTAATATGTTAAGTCGACAGTTCAGTTAATGTATTGTTATTTCACATATTCTTGGAGTATAGTTTGTTAGGTCACTCTTTTCAAGAAAATTAGACAACACTCTGCCTCTCCCTTCTATAAAAAGAAAAAGGGATGTCAATAAAACATCATATCAGATCAAAATTATTTTTTTTATTATTTTTCACACATTTTTGTATTGTAGGAAAATTATTTTGGAGAAGACCAACATTTTACAGACTTTTATAATGCTCCAAAAAATGATGAAGAAAATGATGTAAGTTTTCCTAATCTGTCCACTAGTGAAGAAAGATCAGGTTCATTTGATCCTCGGAAGTATCGTCCATTGTCAGTAACATTTTCTGTTAAGTTACATGACATGCAGATCCACCTCA
>JAOPJW010002798.1:56262859-56275482 GCA_027122535.1 Octopus maya | reverse complement strand
TATCGCTTCTTTTGAAACTATTTTCAACGGTAAATTTGTTAACCTTGGCTTGTATTAGATAAGAATAAACCATTTTTTATTGTTACTAAATTTTCTACACCACATTCACATTCCATGACTACCATTCGTTTCTACTCAAGGTACAAGGATCGAAATTTTTTTGGTATGGGCAATCGATTAGATCGACCCCAGTACACAACTGGTAATTAATTTATCGACCTCCGGATGGATAAAAGGCAAAGTCGACTTCGGCGGAATTTGAAGGCAGAACGTAAAGTCTGACGAAATACCGTTATTTCGCCCAGCATGCTAACGTTTCTGCCATCTTTCCGCCTTTGCATGATTACCAAAACTTTCTGTCTTTGCATTGTCCCCCTTATCTTTCGCCCTTGTGGCAAATAAATGAAATCATTATTATTATTATTATTAAGGCTGCGAGCTGGTAGAATGGTTAGCGCGCCGGTCGAAATGCTTAACAGCATTTCATGTCTTTACGATCTGAGTTCAAATTCCGTCGAAGTCGACTTTTAGAGTCGATAAATTAAGTACCAGTGAAACACTGGGGTCAATGTAATCGACTAGCCCCCTCCCCAAACTTTTAAGCCTTGTGCCTTTAGTAGAAAGAATTATTATCATTATTATTATTAGTAGTAGTAGTAGTAAATCGACGAGTCGGCAGAATCGTAAATACGGCGGACAAAATGCTTAGCGGTGTTTCGTCCGCCTTTACGTTCTGAGTTCAAATTCCTCTAAAGCCAACTTTCCCTTTCATCATATCGGAATCGATAAAGTAAATACCAATTGAGCACTGGGGTCGATGTAATCGGCTTACCCCCTCCCACGAACTTGTTAATTATTCTTACTACTACTATTACGACGATGACGACCACCATCATCATCATCATCATCATCATCATCATTTCCGAACTGCCTTGAACATTGAAATTTTTTTTTTTTCACAATTCTCGGCAGGAAATTCCCATCATTATAATTGTTTTAGACATTCCGGAGAAAAAGATTTTAAAACTCTCAGTTGTCCCCCTTTAATTAAGAGTGAAGCTGTTGCGTTTTTTTCTTTCCCCGTAGCGGACAATCATTTATCAAAATCGCCAAAGTTTGACGAATGTGAGGTGCGGTGGGAGGGAATCATGAGTCGTGGTTGTTGTAACGCTTAAGGTGTCGCCCGACTTTCAAGTTTTGTTTGTCAAAACGACAAAACGACATTTTGCCAAAGATCTTTCTTTCTTTCTTTCCCTCGAGAAACAAAATAAAACATGTGAAGGTGTTAAATCTGACACCTACCAGCGATGCCGTGGTGAAGCATTACACCAATATAAGAAACGACAACAACAACTGCAACAAAAATACCGAAATCAGTGACAACAACAACAACAAAAGTGAAACAACGAAACGTGGGAAAGACAAAAAAAATAATAAAAAGGAGAAAAAATATACAGTGACAAGAGAAAGGACAAAAATATCGAAAATGTCAACAGAAGGTTGGATGAAACAGAAGACATCATGATCATCATCATCATCATCAAAAACAACAGCAACGATAACATAAATAACAGTGACAAAAACAACATAAATGAAGAACAGTACAAGCAGCCAAACACAATATGAAGAACAAGAATGATCACCATGAAATATATCCTTTCAATAACCATCAGCGTCTGGAATGAACGCTTGCTCTAGTTCGAAAAGTACGTGTAGGAAGACTGGAGCCTTATATAAAGAATCTTAAGATAACGCTTCTGGCAATAATGCGAACGAAGTCGTTCGCTAAGAAACTGTCACATTCAGATGCGTAAAGTAGAAAAAGGAGAACGTTGTAAAAAGATGTTTTTCGTGCTCAGAGAGAAAAATGACTGGAAACGATATTGGTACGGTTTGGTACCTTTGGAATAGAAGGCGTTACGGTTCGTGGAAAGCTTTGTTCCCAGGTGAGGCAAAAGGAAAAAGCATCGTAATAGCACAAACTCCATCTAATTTCTGTAAGTAATGACGTCATAACGTGTCACCAAATTTGGAGCATCAGATTTTAGCAGGAGTTGGAAGATAACAGATTCTCCGTATGTCTACAGTAACAAATAATCTTTTCTACTCTAGGCACAAGGCCCGAAATTTTGGGAGAGGGGACAAGTTGGTTAGATCGACCCCAGTACACAATTGGTACTTAATTTATCGACCCCGAAAGGATGAAAGGTAAAGTCGACCTCGGCGGAATTTAACTCAGAACGTAAAGACATACGAAATACCGCTACGCACAGTTTTACCCTTTCCTTGTCCTGTGTATGACATATGATACACAGGACACATTTCCCTAACGCTCATGCATCATATATGACACAAATTTCTAAAATTCTGCAAACATCACGGTAACTCGCGACTTATGAAAGGAAATATTTATATTATTCAAAACCTTTGGAAGAAGGTCCAACTGAAAGTTTGAAAACAAGCGCGGACGTTTAGGACAAACTCATGAAAACGCTTTGGATAAACAAAGAGCTAAATAGCAATCTTAATATATTCCAAGTATCAATCCTCCACCCCGCTACTACAGTGTTGGGATAGATTCAAATTTTTTAGTGTCAAACTTCAATTTTCAGATAAAGTATTGTTAAGCAAAGACATTGGAAAAGAGAAAAATATCATAAAATATTTAGATTTGGTCAAACAAAACAAACAAAAAAAGTAGAATAGTCACGTGAGTAAAGTCTCATGGGTAAGTATATGTCAAGTAACTCTCGGGACTTGTCACTAATTAAAATGGACTAATTGTAATGCTGTTCCATTAATGAGGTTTTGACCAGCGCAGAAATTTAGCTCATAACTAACACCAAACGAAGCACACATTAATTTATATTCTGTTGACGATATATATATATATGGATAGATAGATGTGTGTGTGTGTGTGTGTGTGTGTGTGTGTGTGTGTGTGTCAATAAGAAACCTGTACTTTTAATTTTTTGCCATTGACTAAACGCTATCTCAGATGCAAGATTAGAACTGACAAATATTCATTTTCTGTTATAGGCCGGCTATATTTCAGTTCTGCACGCTAAGACACTCATTCCGGCTATTAATGACTATATTAATTGAGAGAGAGAGAGAGAGAGAGAGAGAGAGAGAGAGAGAGTGTGTATTTGAAATCCCTTCATGTCACAAAGAAAGCGACTTTCTTTCGCAGTTTCACACATTTTCTTTCGTTAAACCTTGCCTTTTAAGTAGTTCTTCTTTCCTTAGGGAGCGTTTTCTGATCTGACGATTAGCGTGAATACCATGCCTGCCCCGAAAACCATAGCGGGATCGAGTGCCTGCATCGATTCGCACCATAGGTGGCCGTACGTGACCCCTGAAAAATCAATAGTAGTAAAAGTGAGGTAACATTTATCATGAGTTTCCATGCGTTCATGTAAGGGGTTAGTGTCAGATGAAAACCATGTAATTTTCGGTGTTAGTGTTTGGTAATATCAAAACACGGTTTGATTAACTACGTGCTTAGAAGCGATTAAATTGTGCACAGATATGTTATTTCGAATAATAATGATCACAAGGTGTCGGCTAAAACAGGTTTAGTAGTTGGTTAAAATATTAAATACAACGATTTCTTACATTAGGACACAATAATAAATTTGATTAGTGTTTATTATATAAATCCAGGGAAAAGAAAACGCCGAGCCGCCTTTTTCTGTGGTGACTTGAGATCGTGAGAAATTCTTTGGGAAAACGTACCACTTCAACCGCTTCACACACATTTAAATTGTCTTCATTTGTAACATAAAGACACGGTAACACATTTTATGGGGATGTAGATTTACCCAATATGTAGTTTACTGACCTAGGACATATGACAAGCAACGTTGAACCAGCTTTGAATTGAAGTGGGAAATGACAGACACATTGCATTATGTCAAACGTACGTTTTCTGCATTGAGCGCAAGAAAAGCACCCAAAATCTTCTGGTAATGCCTATACCATTAGTTTGATATTCAACAATATGCTATCCTTTCAATGTCTGTTAAAATCTGACACAAATTCCCTCTCATCCTCAAGGAGCGCATCTTCCTCTTTATTTATCTTGAGCCTTCTCACTGTTGATCTTAAGATTACGCTGCTTATTCGCAGGATCTTGAAATTGTAGTCCTACGCAAAGGGTCCACCACAAGTTCCTTGAACATTAAAAAAAATCTTTCTTTGGCGAATTGTTTCTTTTGATTTGTTTTTTTTTTTTTTTTTCATTTTACAGTAAATAATAATTTTCTGTTTCGAATCGTGCAGAAGATTTTTCTTTTTTTTCAACAACCCACCCTCATTATGGGAAGTGCAACTAGATGAAAGAGTAGCGCTCCTGAAAGATAAATTCTCGGGTTTTCTGGTTCGAGATGTTTTCGATCGGCTACCTGGTTGCGGGCTCTTTGCACCAATGACAAGGAGAATCGCTCGGGGATCCTCGGAACTGTGGTCGGGGATGTTTTGAAAATTAAACCCGTTAAAACTTCTTGTTGTTGGTGATGCTGGATCTTTTGTTGTTCGCCGTTGTTTCTCCTCTCCTGCATTTTCATCTCCTCGTGGTAATAAGTGCACAAATCGCTTTTATTTACACACATGTACCAGCTGAGAATTCTGGCCAGAATAACAAGTTTTCTTTTCGCCTACGATGGAATATAATTCCAGAACAGTGCTATGGTCAGATTAATGCAAACTACATGGCCAGACTGTCCATGCTGTATAATGTACATGTCTCTGTGAACCACACATGACCAGATAGAATTTCTGGTCGATCCGACGCTCACAGAAATCCCGTAATTTGCTGAATCACATCATAAACCAAGGCTCAACATCTGACTCAGAGGTTTTGTGTATTACTACTACAGCCTCTAGTTACGTGTGTGATGCACCGATTCGGTTACGGTCTGGATTTCAAAGGCTACGTAATTCTAGCATTTGCATTTGAAGTCAATAAATTAATTAGATTGGACACTTTTGACAGTCAACGTGATTAATTACAGTATTTAATTAACTAAATTCTCTTCCACTGTTGAGATCAAATCTCATTAGACGCAAATTTTTCTTTTAAATTCTGAGTTGGCAAACCTTGAGATATAAAAACGACGAGCTCTACAAATATGGATATTTTAAACTTCTAATCATGACTCCATAAATTTGTCTTTTGCGGTTTTCAAAGAGAACCGAGAGAGCTTACTTATTTTATGGTTTTTCATATCAATATCAGCTGATCGTCTTTCATTTTATTACAGATTTTTATCTTCAAATCACGTTTCTCTTCCGAAAATCCACCAGTTTAGAAAAGTTTATTCTCTGTAGATGATTATCATCTTTATTACAGGCATATTGTTATCAAAGTCAAAACTTTTGTGTTTGATTTTAAAAGATCTTAAAACGATATTTGAGACGAGACGTGGCTGATAGATTAAGTAAGTCAAGCATTGCGTAGATCTGTCTTTCTTTTAACGTACGAACTATGGTATCCAGTAATAACTGTGACCAAACAGTTATGTCCATTGAGCATAATCGTGACATTAATTCATCACTAATAACAATGGCAGCGGTCAGTATAAACAATGCAAGCGTTCCTAGAAACCTGCAGGACGTTACGTCTTTTAGAATAACTAGAATCTCTCAAATTACATTTTCAAGCCATACTGTTTGCAATAATTGAGGAAATGAAGGATTTTCTGCGTGGTCGGGGGTCGCTTGTGCTGCTAAAACAACAGTAAAATATTCCATGGCCCATACCTTACCATACAAAGTAGAATGGGGCATGTTCAAGGCACAAATGTCAAGGCACAAATGAGTCACCTGAATTACAGAGGCACAAACAATCAAGCATCGAGGAGCAGAGGATAAGATAAGATCGTTAGAGAAAACAAGGACACACAGCTTGTCTCTGTGCTGGAATGCATCTGTTAGTTAAGGACTGCTAATAAGCTGATTAACCTATCTCTGGATAGTTTCTACTGTAGAAGTATTCCTCTGTTGTGGATCTCGCCTGTAGAGCGCAAGCAGCTGTTATGGGACGGAATTGTCTTCTGAGAAGGGCTAGTCTCTGGAATACGTTTATACTTACATGCCTTCGCCAGGAGAGATCCTCGGTGATAATGAGGTCCAGAATTTGGGTTATAGCTGTATGTCACTCATGTCGAGAGGACACTGTTGCAGTGGTGTTTACGTGGTGCGATTAGTGCTTGAGGAATTTTGTCTTTTGATTTTCAAACTCCGTCGCGATGGAGACGTAACTGAAACCTCAAATGCACAAATCTTATAAGATATTGCTGTTGCTGTTTAGCGCTATATCAACCCTGACTGACCATCCCTATGACAATAATCGCTGCTAGAAAGACAATCCACCTCTTTCTCCAGGTACATTGCATTATAACTACATTGTTGATGAGGGTCCTTTCTTTCGAAGGCAGATCGACTAACCATCTAGATGCTCCCTTTCTAGCACATATGACCACGTACAAGTTCACCTTAGTGTACACGACGCTCATACCTCTCAGAAAGATGTTCATAACGCTGATAGTTAGTGAAACAATCTCATATCAAAGCAGCATTTCAAGAACCGGTTCGCAGGATCGGTCGATCGACTCGTACAGCTCGTCCCAGCGTTTATCTCCTTTACAACGATGGTGACCACCTAAAAACTTCTTTAAAGTGATAAGGATTTACTCTAGTGCCAACAGCTTGCTTGATTCCACGAAGATTTATAAAATCGACATCTATTTCTTTCTTTCTGTCTTTCATTGATTAGACTTACAAAACATGTTTTACTTCACATTAAATACTTTCAGAATCCATTAGTTAATCGATATGTATGTATGTATGTGTGTGTATGTGTGTGTATGTGTGTGTGTGTGTGTGTGTGTGTGTGTATATATACATACATACATATACACAAATACATACATATAGGAACATATACATACATACCTGTATGTACGTATACGTGCATGTGATAACACACACACGTCGGTGTGTATGTATGTATTTGTGGAGGTATAGATATAGATACAGGTGTATGTGTGCGTACGTGTACGAATGTATATCTGACAGTAATTTGCAAGGAAGGATGGGACCTGAGTTCGATCTCTAATGAAAAACCAATATTTTTTGTGAAATAAGTACGAAAACTTGTTACCATTCACTTCATATATCACTATTCTTCACGGTATACATGTGTGTGTGTGTGTGTGTGTGTGTGTGTGTGTGTGTGTGTGTGTGTGTGTTCAAATGCAAGGTGTTTACGTCTGTCGCATGCATAGTGTTGGCTAAAATTTACATGTTTTCTGTTGTATCGAAAGAAGATGCACTGCCCTTATTGGCGCACGACGTACCACACGCTGGATATCGAAGTGGACGCGGGACAACGTGAGATGGACTGTTTTGCTCAAAAACACAATGTACCTCCTTTCCCAGGTATCGAAATCATGATGTAGCAATCGTTAGTGCGACATCCTAACGACCAGGCCACGCTCCCTCATACATATACAAAAAGAACGAGAACTTTGTGTGTGTGAGCGAGAGAGAGAGGGAGAGGGGGGAGAGAGGAAATTATCTGGATATTTAACGAGACCCACGTAACTACTGAGCCATGCCAAATCTCGCACAAAAGCAAGTCCAATAGCAAGAAATGCAATTTATATGAAACCGCTAATGAGAGATTGCACCGCCATCGATTTAGCAAAATTCAATGCGAAAAGAGATTTGGAAGAAGAAATAGCCGCTTCTTATGGCCAAAACTTCCCCATAGCAAATATTTGACTTGTTACTTTTTTTTATTTTTTTCATACGTTTATCTTGTAATATCGATATCGATGAAGAAGAAACTATATTAATTTTACTTGTAATAAATTTGAATTCCCTGTAGAACGAATAGAGGTCACGAGATTCCCTCTTCTCTTGTACTAAGATTAGCAATATTTTGGCAAAGCTCAGTAATTTCATATTCAAGGTCTCATGACAATGTTGAAGATTTTTGCCTTCCGGCCTCTCTGCATAAGTAAACTGGCGCTAAGTTCGTAAAGTTATTTATTGTTTCGAGTCTTGTTTATTTAATTATTCATATTATTGTGTATTTCCTTTTTGTTTTCCGTATGTTTTTGATTTATTCCTAAGATTCCTTTGGCATTAAAACTGTCGAAAGGAAAAGAGAGGGGAAAAGGGAATGGATAGAAAGTGATTGAACTATTTATCATCAGCTATTGAGTACAGCCTGATACACAGGTTAAGCAATATTTATCGATCTTGGACTACTGAACTAAAAGATGTGATATTTCATTGAAGATTGTGTGGTCACTTCTCTGTTGATCGCAAACCTCGGAAATGAAACAGCAAGGACAACGCTGAACCAACTAGAAACATTTACACCGCTCTACAAAACACGTTAAATCATGTGATCCTACATTATCCGTAAAAAGGAGAGAATGGTCACAACTTAACTGACTTTAACCAGTTTGATTTCAGGTCGTGCTCACCAACAGCATCACCAAATGAAATTACTATTGAGCTTTATTGTAAACAATGTAAAATAATTTCTGATACTGCATTTTTTAGCCCAAGGTCAAGCTTCTTCCTGAAGATCTATAATAGCTGTTCCGTGTGGGATCAGCTTGTCTTTCTAGGGGTTTGCAGGTCTCTATAATGTAATGAGTTCTATCTTTAAAATGGCTGGATGTAATTTTAGATAGAGTTGTCTGCTACTTCTAGTAAGACTAGTAACTGCTTCAGAGCTCCCTTGTTGGATTTGTGCATACATGACACATGGTGATAAGAAAAAAAACTTTGACCCTGGTCAGATAGGAAATGTGTTCAATAAACTTACAGAGGAGATATGACAACCAGCAAAGCATATTTTCCTCTTTCTATATCACAGTATTTAATGCCTAACCTTCATGTTTTGAGTTTCGGAATTCAGTCGTTAGCTTCTTTATCAGAACGTAACGGCAGACGAAATACCGCTAAGCATTTCGCCCGGCCTACTAATGTTTCTGACAGCTCGCCGCCTTAGCTTTTATTATAGCTTTTATTTATCATATTTTGTAGAAGTTTCCGAAGGTCTTATAAGTTTGCAAGGCTCACACATAAAGAGATGAGAAATGTCTTTTTTTGAAAACATGATTATCCATTAGAAGTGACTTTATTGGATTTTCTTTTTACCTTCCTCCATCATCCTAACGTTCAAGGGTAAATTAAGACAACACTATATCCGAAAGTGCAGCATCTGATGAAGTCTACATTTCAAACAGGTGTGGCTGAAGAAAATTAAATTAAAGGAAACGTAAAATCAAAATTGTTAGTTACGAAACATTCCAACGAAACAAAAATTGGCTGCATTCAGCATTACTGGGTGTCTGCTAGGAAAGAAAAGAAAAAAAAAAACAGAAAACAAATCATAGCATGCTAAACAACTGCAAAGGGCGTGGGCCACGGATGGATTCTATTCTAGGAAAGGTTTTATTGTGGCTTTTGTTAAACGTGTCTTTCTCTGTCTTCCTGAAATAATTAAATGGACCCTTAAACTATTTTCTCGTTTTGGTTTGTTTAAGGGTTCGGTATAAACGGTAGATTGAGATTCCTAATATAAATTTCGTAACTTAATTGGTCATATGGGTATAAATGGCATCTAAATGATTCTCAGCAAGAATTATATGGGGAAAAATATATATATATACGCATCTGCCTAATTATATATGCGTATATATATATACAAATATATGTACATATACATATGTGTACAAAAATATACATACAAGCACACACAAATATGTAAGATGATATCTCGCCATTATGTTAATTTCCACAAACTAGTAAGTTCTTGGTGAACAAGGCATAAGAATATGGAGTAAGACTAGTTTCCAAACAGTCCAGTGTTTCGTATCTTGTGACTGATGATGCTCTGTCTTGGTGATTGAGACATATTCTCATATAACATATTCCGTCTATCTATAAATATTTACCCGCAGAATGATCTGCCTCCTCACACCGCTACAAGCAGTATTAATTCTATAGAACTGTCCGTGGGTTCCTTAGCTTTCTCGGCTTAATTCAACATTTCAGTGAATGTTGCTAATGGGGATTGCTTAGCGAGACAAAATTATTTTTCTCCAGACACACAAAATAAATACGATTTATTCAAAATGTATCCCAATATTTGATAATGAATAATAACCTATTTATTATACTCTTTATTACATTTTTCCTATTTTTTTTTTTTTTTTACAAGTCTACGCGTGGTATGGTCTAATATTAATGAATTATTGATAATGTTTGACAAGGCGATAAATCGTAAATTGTGTTTATCGGTCTATATTGGTGCTCTTGCAGTGTTGTATGGGTGTCCGAAGATTTGATGGAATAGCAGCTATATTGTTTCTTCAGAAATTTTGTCTTCATTTGCTTAGATCGTCTACTTTTAAAAACGTTAAAAAGAAACGTAGAACGTGTCCTCATATCTCATGTTGCTTCGTGCTAGGTTAGGCCTGATCGAATGATCGAAAAGAGCTGTGATTAAATCGAAAGGGTATCTCCAGCATCATCCCTCGATTTCTCTTTCTCTTTCTCCCTCTCTTTCTCTCTCTCTCTCTCGCTTTCGATCGGTAATAATATTAGGTGGCACTGAAATGAAGTTCGTTTAATCGAGAATCGAAACTAAATCTCACACTTCATCCGAGAGCTTCCATATTTCCCCAGAGAAACTGCCACTAGCTACCATGATAGTGTTGAGGATTTTAATGCATGTCCTAAGAGCAGCATAACGGAATCAGTTGTCAGCTGTCTCCTTTTTTCCTATCATTTGGAATCATTTGACTGTGAAATTGGTAATCAAATCCAGACATTTCATTCTATCGACCTGTGAACCACTATTGGGAGATATGGTAATGCTTTCAGTTAAAAGGCTTCCTTTTGATCTGTAGAACTTATGTACGTTGATTAATATCGATTACAATATAGAACACACTGCAAAGCAAAAGTTTCGCAACAAACGAGGGGAATCTCCTGCATAGACTCGTTTCCCAAATGAATTTCGTTTCCCAAATGAAAATCATTCCATTTTACGCACGACGCTAATATTCTTTGTAAAGGTATAATAAGTACTACACTTTCCAATTCCCCCCCCCATTCTTGTGATGGGTAGATGAAACGATTTTTGATTGCAATATTCTGACACGATCATCTGAAAGGCCTACATTCCGGCCGCGTAAACTGATTTTGTAATGCATTTTCTAGATCTTTGTTTATAGGATTTTCCATCACTTTTACTAGTTACGACTTAACTATTACTTAGTAACCTTAAAAAGAATTCGATTGAGGGCGAGCCTTCTCGTTTATCACCGAGATTGTAATCAGTAAAAGAACAGTTGTTTATCAGTTTTCAGTGGAGGAAAGTAAATATCTGACGATTTAGGAAATCCCTTCGTGGCATTAAAGATCAATCGAACACCGAAGTACACGTCTTACATTTCTGACCGTTTGAATTTGTGCTCCAGTTTCCACGTCAATTGCCGTCACTTTAAGTTATTAATACTATACTCTTCTGAAGGGCATTAAAGCCACAAAAAATCATTCACATTCAGCACTAACATCTGAGGCGCCAGTTTTGAATTTTTATTGATTATGATTTCCGATTGATGTCAAATCATTGAATTGAAGCCATTATGGATGAACAATCAAACATATTTTCTTTCTCCATGCAAATATCTAACCTTGTATTGAAAAAAATCAATATCGATTTTTAAAAAATGTTTGCGAACACCATAACGGCAAGCACTCGATGACCCATGACCATAACATTGTTACCAATACCAGATCGAAGTAATTCCTGATATATGTGTCACCATTAACACTTCTAAGAGCTACAGACACTTATTGGTGGCATAAACAAGATCATATGCGTAATTTCTTACCAGGTTTCTACCGTTGAACCTGAAGTTTTGTCTGCTTTCGTAAGAAATTATATACAGACGCAGATAGATTTTCTGTCTATAATATTCTCGTACTCTACAAAAGTATGGAATAAACCTTCAGATTAACGAAAAACTGTTTTGATTGCAACTGAGTGGAATAACAAATATAATACAATATATGTGCGAGCGAGCGTGCCTGCGTGCGAGCGAGCGAGCGTGTGTAGATGTGTGTATGTATGCATGTATTTACGAAAAAGACGTACACAACACAAGTTATCCGGCTTTTAATTCGATTTCATGATTGCTGTATCACGTATTGTTTCTCATTGAACACTTGGCTAGTTTCGTCGTCATATCTTTATGCTTCCGTCATTGCATCCGTGTCCATTCCGTAATCAGAATGGTGACTGGCAGCATCATTAGGTCATGTGATGCTCTTCGTTCCGTCTTTTGACTCTCTGAGATCAAGTTACACCAAAATCTTAAGAACCGGGAAAATACAGCACGCTCGTTGTTTTAAGGCGTTCCCACCGCTTTCATTGGACGGGTACATATTTTATCGACAACAAACGAATGACAAACAACGCTGGTCTCGTTAGGATTTGAATCGAAAATACCAGATGACGGAACAAATGACGCGAAATATTTTCTCTTACATTAATGAGTCTATCAATTTGCATGCATACGACATAT
>JAOPJW010002798.1:53739743-53749815 GCA_027122535.1 Octopus maya | reverse complement strand
GATATTTGTCCTCATCTTGTTTGTTGTTAACACAACGTTTCGGCTGATATACTCTCCAGCCTTCATCAGGTGTCTTGAGGAAATTTTGAACCTGAGTTCTCATTCCTAAAGTATTTTTCAATGTTATTATTATTATTATTATTATTATTCAGGTCACTACCTGGAATCGATCTCCAAATCTTGGGGTTAGTATCCCACGCTCTTAACCACTATGCCATAGTTCGATTCCAGGCAGTGACCTGAATAATAATAATAATAATAAATAATAATAATACCATAGGAATGAGAATCCAGGTTCAAAATTTCCCCAAGACACCTGATGAAAACTGGAGGGTATATCAGCCAAAACGTGTTCACAACAAACAAGATCATCATCATTTAACGTCCGCTTTCCGTGCTAGCATGGGTTGGACGATTTGACTGAGGACTGGGGAAACTGGATGGCAACACCAGGCTCCAATCTGATCTGGCAATGTTTCTACAGCTGGATGCCCTTCCTAATGCCAACCACTCCGAGACTGTAGTGGGTGCTTTTACGTGTCACCCACACGAAGGCCAGTTAGGCAACGCCCACACTCAAAATGGTGTATTTTATGTGCCACCTGCACACGAGCCAGTCCAGGGGCACTGGCAACGATCTCGCTCAAAGATGAGGACAAATATCCATCAAATGTAAATAATGTATATAAACATGAAGGTAACGACTTAATATGGTCATCACCCAGTGGCTTGGCCTAATGAAAGTGGAGCGTAAGGGAAAGGGTTTACAGCGTAGTGAGACCAAGGATTGAAACCTCACACTCTCAGTTTCAAACAGCATGTTCTGGTTATCAACTTGCAGAAATATTACACCATATCATAGAACATCATTGAAGGTTCTAGAAGTTACTGTTTTTCATACACCCCCTCGTATATTGACCTGGACTCAAAAGTAGAAACTCCTGCCTGGCCGCCATCTTTACTTGTCTTCTAAAACTGCATCAATGCTGGAAAACTCTATTTATCTGCATAAAATCAAAGACATTCCTACACAAGACATAACCGTTTTATGAGAGGTCAATAAAGGATACATGTGAACGCTGAGGTCACCGCCGCCTTCCGCTACTGTCTCGATTATCTTTTTCATCACTTCCGCATGTCTGAAAGAAATGCAAGAGAAACTGATTTATAAAAGCTTTCATTGCATTATTGAGTACAATAAGGCTAAAGAGAGAATACAGAGTACAGTACGAAAGACTGGGTTGTTGTAGAGTACACAGGGAGTATAGAGGATGGCATGGAGGGATAAAGAGTTTAACCCTTTCGTTACTGGATTTATTTTGAGATGCTTTGTGTTTCTTTCAATTGATTTTAAATATAACAAAGAATTTAGTAACATAACTTAGTTATCATTAAGCTAGTGTTAGGAATATAAATTGTGTCTAAGGTTTGGTGGAAGATTTTAATTCAAAACTTATGGAAACAAGACATAACAAGACATTTGTTCTACAGAGCCAGAGGTGGTTTCAGCCAGGTTGGTATCGAAAGGGTTAAGAATTGTTTCTCTGTTATATATTTTAACCCCTTTGTTACCATATTTCTGTTGAGATGCTCTGTGTTTTTTTTTTTTTCAATTAATTTTAAATATAACAAAGAATTTAGTAAAATAACTTAGTTATCATTAAGCTAGTGTTAGGAACACAAATTGTGACTAAGATTTGGTAGAAGATTTTAATTCAGGACTTTACAACTCAAAACCAGCCTAAAAGGAACCTCCTAAGGACTATAGTAAACATTTCACCAGGTATGAACATCATCTGTATTGCACTCTCAAGTGTAAATGGGGAGACAGAGATAGAGAAACTATAAATGACTTGCAAAAGATTTTGAAAAGTAAAAACACACACACACACACACAAACGCGCACGCACACACACACACACACACACACACATATAAGTAGAAAAAGAAAATGGAAATAAAGAAAGTTTCTAACAATGGAGAAAGTTGAATTTAAATTTTGCACCCAAAATATAAAGGTTTTTTGTAAAAATTTCTAGATTATTAGAAGCTTTATTTCCCTTGTTTTGTTTTTTGTTTTTTTTCTATTTCTGTATGATAATGCTTCAAGTGAACAAGGCTCTTATTTACACACACACAACACAACATTTACGTGTGTACATGTTTAACACCAACAGACGGAGAATGACACCAGTGCTGACAAACAAGGGACATAATTCTTTCATTATCCTTTTTTTTTTTTTAAAGCATTTCTTCAAATAAGCCTCAAGCTAAATTTTATAATTCATTAAATTAAAAATATTCAATTTATTTCATTTCCTGTTTCTAACTTAAAAAACAATTTACCCCATAGTACTGGAAAAACACTACATGAACTAAACGTTTTTAAACCAGAGGGAAAACAGGGAATACATGTAACGTGATAAGAAAAAGAAATAGTCAGAGAACCTGATTACAGTAAGAACCCATGTTGTTCTTTCCATTGTAAACCTTTGTCTATAAAACAATAAATCTTCATATAAGATCTATTTAAGAATCTAACCTGAGATGGACGAATTGATGGCTAGCAATAGATACTAGCTCTATATGGGAACGTTTCTAGATAGATCTGCTTCCTATCCTCATCTGTCCATCCATCCATCTATCTACCTATCCAAACTTAGATTCCCAGATAAATCCACCACTTATTCCTATCTGCTTGTTTGACTATCCATCCTAGAGAGATCTGAGAGTTATTCAGTGTCTCCAGGCTGCCCTTAGTGATTCAAGGCTGCCCTCAGTGTCTCGAGGCTGCCCTCAGTGTCTCGAGACTGTCCTCAGTGTCTCGAGGCTTCCCTCAGTGTCTCAAGGCTAATCTCAAAGTCTCAAGGCTTGTCTCGATGTCTTGAGACTACTCCTGATATCTTAAGCCCAATATCTCACTGACATATAACAAGCCCTGTCACATAACTATTCAACCATTATAAAACATTCTTAAGTCCCAACACACATTCCACATGAAGAAATAAGTTTGTGAAACTTGCCTGCAAGGATGAACTGAAGCCATTGGAGGTCCTGGTAAATGAGGATGCGTTTCCATAGTAACAGTCTTTTTGGCGTGATCCTGACTAAAATCCTCATACATTTGTTCCACGGTCAAAGGTTTTCTATTCTGCAAATGAGATTTTGGAAATATTTATTCACAACATCACAAGTAATGCAGCAATCAAATTATAGATTAGAAGTGATTTTAAATTCTCAATCGCAGAATAATGCTAATAATATAGCCTGAACAGGATAAACTATCCCTATTTTGCAGAGGAAAGTGTAGGTGGCTAGCTGTGGACTCGAACTCACATCCCTGTGATTACATGTGACGATGCTTTGACCGATTAATCTAAACTACCCACTACAAATTCCTCTGCAAATTAAGATATATAAATCTCGCTTTATGAGTGCGTGATCGGATACATAGGCATGTATGTATGTATGTACGTATATAATGCTTGTGTGTTTTTATTCTTAAAATGTTTAATTTGGTTATACTTCAATGAAACAGGAAATATTTAAACAATATCGTTTATATATTTCCTTATAATATTTAATTTACAATAATACAATAGGGTCTTCTTTTTTAATATCGAAGGGTTACTGGGGACCATTAGAATAAAATAGGAATCAAAGGGGATCATTGGTAAGAAGTAGTTGAAAACCACTGGTCCGTAACTACGGCAACAATAATATAGGTACAACTAGCATTCATTCCGTTGTATTGAAAAAGAACAAAGACATCTTGAAACAACGTAATTCTTTCTACATTCGCTGAGTTACAAATTTTTTTTAATTAGACAAAACTAACTTTTGATTATTGGTTCGCTTGATCACAATTGGCCTGAGATCGGACAACAACAACAACAACACTTTGGATCCATGCTCTACTCCAGCTGGGCTGATCTTGAATCAAACAACAACAAGAACAGCAGCAGCAGTAGCATCGAGAGTAACAGCAAGAACAACAAGCAGTTGTAGAGGTGGAATGAACGTTTTTTTTTTTTTATCTCACCCGCCCAAAACTCAAGACAACATCAAATAATAAAGAACGAAGAGAAAAGGTTGCCAACATTTTCAAGACGTTAGCGTAGAGACAAAAGAATGTTATAACGCGTTCGTTATCGCCTTTTATCTACTAAATATTGTATTCACAGGATAACTTCCAACATATTGTCTGCAGACTTACACCAGCTTATTTACACGTTTTCGTCAATAACAGAAACAGAGAGAGCGGCAACGGGAGTGGGGGGGGGTGCAATTGAACAAACAAACAAACAAATAAGTGTTAAGCAAGAAAAAAATGAAGGAAGAAAGAAGAGAAATACAGATACATCTGTGTATCATGTCAATGACCTTGAATAATTCATTGTTCTTATTATATTTGTAGACGAGAACCATTCGAAGGCATAAAAGGGAGAAGCTCTAACACTCACGTTCAATTCTATTGTATTCAATTGTATTGAAAAACACGCGCAAAGGTGATCCGGTGAATCATTCAAACGTACGCACGCAGAAATACACGCATGTGAGTGTTTGTGTGTGTGGTGTGTATCTGTCTGTCTGTCTGTCTGTGTGCGCAGACACATAGACATGTATGTATATATGTATGTATATAATGCATGTGGGTTTTTTTTTTCTTTCAGCTTCCTTTCTTTGACGTGGTCATCCACGTATGTTTATCTTGGGTTGAGCTCATTAGTCATCGGCGGAGCCACATGTGTAAAGTGTAAATTTGTTTGAAAATACAACGTTCTTAATGGTCAGTGATGGTCTTCCTCAGTCACGAGTGGACAGTTATCACACACACACACACACACACACACACACACACACACACACACACACATAAGTAATAATTTTATATTCGAGTATACACCTTGTAGTATGCCGTTTAAAGCCCGTTCTCCATAATCGGTTATCTGATGTCATCAACAATACTATAGATTTAAATTCCACTGCATTTACTTTAGGTATTCCTTTCCGTCCGTAGAATTTATAAAAATATAAGAGAAAGAAAATGAAATCACCTCCGACAGACTAGACATCGTTTTTGTTTTTTTTTTCGCTTATCAATGTCGACGGAAAACATTACCTATTTTTCTATCTTCGATCGCATTGTTTATGCGGACATATTCGTACACGAAATGTCGTAACTTCCAGCGCTGGCTCTTATTTCTAAAGAAAATCTGAAGTTATAACTTTAAAACGCGACTGAATTGCACTGCTAACACAGTGGGACACAGTATTGACTTATAAGCCTGTAATATATTTGGTTGTATGGTATGGTATGGTATGGTATGGTATGGTATGGTATGGTATGGTATGGTATGGTTGCATTACGAAATACGGTGGCCCTACCAGCAATTAATGCGTTTAAGGAATCTGATGTTGAAAGCAAAACAAAGCAGGGAAAACGTGACGCTGTTCCTACCACAGAACACAAGACGCCTTTCTGTATTAACTAACACAATCACGCCTGATCACGCCCTCTCGACACTCGAATGCTGAGAGCCATATCCAGACTGTGGACAGGAGTTGCTTATACGTGGCTATCAACACAAGCAACGAACATCCTTGATCTCGGTGTTACGTTCAGCAACACAATACAAACATTCAAAGATGAATGCAAAAAACACTTTCTGTTACTACCAACCTCCTCCGAAATGCAGTTAACCACTTTTAATTTCGAGATCAAATGTCTAATGGGGTTATTGTTTTCGAAAGCGTGTATACACACAGACACACGCGCGCCCGCGCGCGCACACGCACACACACACACACACACACACACACACACACACATACATACATGTATGTGTGTGAAACAGGGTCAGTGTGTGTGAAAGAGAAAGAGAGAAAGAGAGAAAGAGAGAGAGAGTGTGTGTATGTGTATGTGTATGCTTGAGCATGAGAGAGTATGCGCAAAACAAAAAAAACTGGCGCAACTCTAAAGTAACATCAAACACAACAAAATAGATACGTCATTGGAGCAAGATAGATTTAAGCATAGTAACGGAATTCTGCGCCTCCCAGAAAACAATGCTGCAAAGATATCAGGGACACAAAGGTGCATCAGATGGTGCAGTAGTAGAAACTCGCATTTAAACAGCTGAAAATATGGTAGTAATACAAATAAATGACAGTCTTCTTGTTTTGTCTCAGACAACGCACGATATTGTATTAAGACGTTCAATGCTGTTTCTCAACGAGTCTCCCTGGAGACATAGCGAGCGAGCGAGTGAATGTGCCACCCAGATTCAAGTCTTTTAAACAAAAGATCTCTAATGCTCAAACGAAGCTTCAGCTGTTTTAGAAAATAATAATGCTTTCTTTATTTACCACTAAGGGTTCACAAAGGAAAACATGGGAACGGGTACAAGGTAATACAATGTGGGGTTACATAAAATAGAAGTACGTAAATAGTAAAAACGATTATTCTAACTTGGAAAAATTCCCGAAAAGGGGGACACTTTCTATGGCTGCTCGTGGAAACCCCACAAAACCAGGGTCATACTGACCACTACGGCAAGTGCCCTCTCCACATTGTCTTCCTTGACCACTGAAATTTGAAGAACTAAAATCAAAACAAACGCTGATGTCATAACCTCTCGACATGGCCGATCTTGTGGAGTTTCATCTTTTTCACATCACATTTTAAACACTAGTTGTAAGTTTCATACTGTTACGTTCCGCATTATGACGACGTTCTTCGTCGTCTCTGCGGGTCAGGTCCGAACAGCGTACCTCGTCTGCAGGGTGATCGCGGCATCATCTCTAGCGTCGTATTCAGACATGAATCAAACCTCCACAGTTCCGAATTTCTTTCTTCTTTTCATGAATGCCACCTTGAACAAAATAGGTTTTAGGGCTTTTTCAATTTCTTTGGTAAACGCTATCTCTCTTTTTTTTTTTTTTTTTTAAGAGATAGCGTTCTATAAATTATCGATCTTTTTTCTTGTTTCCTCTGTGGCTTCTTTGGGAGGAATTAATCTTATGGATTGCTGCCCTCGACCGAGACTCTCAGTTTTGTCTGATTCGGCGGAATTATAAATTCTGGAATTTCCTCCAGTTCCGCTGGTGTGGCCCGAAGACTCCCGCCACACTAATTCTGCACATTTTTCTCCTTGAACTCCAGCATTATCACCTCCTCCTTGATATTGGAGCAAGCGGCTGCCAGAAGCCACGCCGATCTAATTTCAGTTGGATAGCCTTCTATTGCTCTCTCTCTCTCTCTCTCTCTCTCTCTCTCTCTCTTTGTATCTCTCTCTCTGTATCTCTCTCTCTGTCTCTCTCTCTCACTCTCTCTCTCTCACCCTTTCTCACTCACTCATTCTCCTCCTCTCTCTTCCTTGCTCTCAAAGGAAGTGTAAGAAAGAGCCGGAAACAGATTTGGTTTCCTCCTCATAGCCAGGGGAACTTATCGAACTTTTTCTACGAACTCTCCAGTTGAATTGAAATCGCTGAAGTCCCCAAAAAGTTTCCATCATCCTATTTGTAAATGGTGCAACCATGGAATGACGTTTAAGCAGTTTCTGTAAAAGGCATTGCTAAGTTAAACGCGTGTACGAATAGACGTTGCTACGTTTCAAAAATAGCAATAGAATGGGGCGTGAAACTGATATTAAAACTTTATCTATAAAGCATTTGTCAACCTCGACTATTTATATACACGTCTTCCAAGAAATGAATCGCTGTTTGTGATGAAAGGCAGGAAACTGTTGATGTGGAACTGAAACCACGTATAATAACCATAACAACAACAATAACAACAATAATAATCCTTTCTACTGGAAGTACAAGGCCTGGAATTTGAGAGGAGTGGGATGGTCGATCACATCGACTCCAGTACATGACTGGTACTTAATTTATCGACCCCCGAGAAGAATGACTGACAAAGTCGACCTTGGCAGAATTCGAACTTAGAACGTAAAGACGGACGAAATGCTGCTTCGCATTTTTTCCCGGCGTGCTAACGATTCTGCCAGCTCGCCGCCTAAATGATGATGATAATAATGATAATAATAATAATAATAATGATAATAATAATAATAATAATAATAATAATGATAATACGAACAACAAAAGCAACAACAACAATAATAATATGTAATGCATTATACAATAGCCAAAGGGGAGGGAGAGAAAATATTTTTAATTTAAAGAAACGAATTGAGTCGTATAACCTATCTGGGGTTGTTTGTGTATTAGTCAGAATAAACAAGAGAGAAAGAGAGAGAGGGGGAGACAGAGAGAGAAAGAGAAAGAAAGAGAGAGAGAGAGAGGGGGAGACAGACAAACAGAAAAACAGAGAAAGCCAAAAAAAGACAAAAACAGTGAATGAGGCGAAGCAAGGTCTGCAGTTTGCAACATGTCGTGGCATGGTGCAGCAGCACGTGTTACGTGAGCAGTGAAAAAAAAAATGGTTCTTTCTGTGAGTTAAAATGTAACGCAGTTTAGAAAAGTAAAAAATAATAAATAAAGGAAAAAGAGAAGAGACAAATGATTTTTAAAAAATGTGACATGTGCAGCTAAAATAAAACGGTAGGAGACAAGAATAGATTAGTTTCAGCGGGAAGACGTTGTTTCAAAATAAAGAAAAGAAATTGTTTGAGGAGATTAGAAAGACATAGCGATGGAGTATCAGATGCAGAGAGAAACAGAAAGTTTTGCATTGATACAAGGAGCAAGAGAGATGTCCATAATGTGGAGGCACAGTGAACAGAAGAAGCAGAAAACAAATTGACCGACAGAGCAATATAACTCTAAATCATTACAAAACAATCTTTCTAATTATCTAATTAGGTGGCACAAAGGCAAGGCCGTCTGCAAAGGTTCTGGCTAAAGAACCATTTAAACAATCAAATAGGTTCTAAGTTATTGAATAAATGTCTCCGGAATCGAAGTATCCTAAATCGAATGACTAAAGCTAAAATAACCTTTATCATGAAAGATAAGCAGAAAGATGCGAAGGTCTTAGACAACAGAAGATTAGTTTATTCTTTCACCTGTTTCGGTCATTTGACTGCGGCCATGCTGGAGCACCGCCTTTAGTCGAGAAAATCGCTCCCATGCCTTTTTCTTTGGCGATCTTCGATCTGATTGGTGCCACAAGTTAGGCACTCATATTTAAGTTGGTGCCTGTGGTGTTTGTTGTTGTGGCTACTGTTGGTGTGGTAGTAGTGCTGATGATGGTGGTGACGGTGGTGCTAGTAGTAGTAGTAGTAGTAGTAGTAGTAGTAGTAGTAGTAGTAGTAGCAGCAGCAGCAGTTGCTGTTGTTGTTGTTACGGTTATGGTGGTGGTGGTGGTGTTTGTGGATTCTGTGACAGCGTGTACGTTCATAATTAAGCTGGTGGTAGCGATGTTGCTGTTGTTGTCGATATACAGTTCTCGTTTCCGAAGTCGTCGTCGAGCTGCCAGAATCGTTAACCCGCCAGGCACAATGCTAAGCGGCGTTTCGCACATCTTAAACGTTCTGAGTTCAAACCCCGCTGGGGATCAACATTGATTTTTATCCTTTCGGGCCGAATGAAATAAATACCAGTTAAACACTGGCGCGGGAGGTCAATATAATCGACTTACCCCCGACCCTGAAACTGCTGGACTTGTACCAAAATTTGAAGCCGATGTTGTTGTTGTTGAAGACCCTGCTTTTGTTGTTGTTTAGCCCCAAAGTCAGCTCCAAGTGAAAGCAGTCCAGCCATGACCAACACTCTCGTTTTTCTCTATATGCCACGAATCCTTGACCATTCAATCCAGCGTGTCCACGTTTTAACGTAGGGTGTGATCTAAGGGATGTTTGACTGCTATTTCTAGCCCGGCGAGCGATAGTATATAGTCTTCCTGAGACTGGTGTTCTGTGTTGGCGATGATGATGATGATGATGTAGTAGTGGTGGTAGTGATTGTGTTGTAGGAGTTGTAGTGCTGGCGGTGGTACGTTTGGTTGTGTTGTGGTGGTGATGGTGGTACTGGTAGCTGTGGCTGCGGTGGTGGCGGCGGCGGTAGCTGTAATGGTAGTGATGATTGTAGTGGTGATGTTGGC